>JAJIYU010013193.1:0-14026 GCA_030144865.1 Tinospora cordifolia
GATGTTCATGTATCCCTTTTTCTATGTCATAAATGTGTGCATTAATATGAATGTACTTACATTAATTACAATCTACTTTTTACCCTATAAATAACGGTGTAATCTTTTAAGATCATCCTAAAGTAATACAAAAATCATTCTCATCTTGCCTATTTCTTCTTAATTCTTTTATAGTTCTATTATACTATTTTCTATTATTTTATAGCATGTTATTAGCATGATTGTCTAAAAATTAGAGAAAATGATTATTTCAAGTGAAAAACATGATACCTCTAAAGACATCGCTTGCCTAAATATAAGATGCAGACTAATGGTATATAATTTACATTTTTTTTTATATTAGTTGCCTTTGAGTAGTTTATATTAAATTTTTTTCAATATTTTGTTCATAACTTGAAGCTATGCGAAGAATCTATATAGCTTGAAGCTATATTATTATTATTATTATTATTATTATTATTATTATTATTATTATTATTTCTGGTTTATATAGTAAAATCCTGTTAAAAAATAAATTATATATAATTAACTAGATTTTATATATAATATAATTCGCTATGAATTATATATAATGTTCTTGACTAAAAAAATTCACACCATACAATCTTTTACATCAAAAACTAAAGGTCAAATATAACAAATAAATGATTTATTTGACAACTATTTTTGATTTATAATGCTCTATTCTTGTTTTTTATAATACAAATAGTACTATAAGGTTGGATTGATAGTAGGCAAATATTTTTTTTTTCTTTTGAAAAGAAACAAAATATATTATAATAAGAGGGTAGACGAGCATTCCAAGGCGCCAAAGGCGCTTACATCAAAGAGTAAAAAATGAAAGACTGCTTGAGCATCCAATCCTCGAAAGAGTACCCCAAACCCAGTTTAGAAGAAGAGACCCACAAAGCAAAGAAATAAATAGACTTATTTATAATCCGGTTTACATCCAAGTTTATCCGCCTGAAAATACAACTATTTCTAGCCTCTCAGACCGCTGACTAGATAGCAAAAATGACCAAAAACAAATATCTCTTCAGCTACTAGGGGATGTGGGATAGGCGAGAGATGGCGCTGCTACTATCCAAGGGTTGAGAAAACGTCGGGAGGCACTGCTACCACAATAGTTGTACCGCCTTAAAAACACGCAGTCCCAAAATAAATGGCAAGCATCGTCCTCAACAGGCCTGCAAAGACAACACCAGGAAGGCGATTGGCAACAGTTAGGGACCTTCTGCTAGAACTGGACACTACAATTTAAACGGTCTACATAATTAACCAAGCAAGAATTTTATTCTTGACAGGCATTTTCACTCTCCAGATTGGATCGAGATTGAAGTTTCTAGGCATGGAATCCACGACAATGAAGGCGGCATAGTAGGAACTAGTGGAGAAGACCCCTGAATCCTCTCTAAACTAGCGCCAAGAATCCTCTTGTGGTTGCAGCTGAAGGGTTTCAAACCTCTGAAGCAAGACTGTTAGGTCCTCAATTTCATCATCCTTAAGGGCTCTTCGAAAACTAAAATTCCAAGCATCTACAGGCTCATTCCGACTCTAAATGTTGTTTTATAGCTAAAAAAGAGTAGTAGATGGGGACTAAACTAGGCAGAAAAGTCGTGGGAATTCAACTTTCAAAGGTACCAGCCCACTCCAAGCATCCTCCCATGCCCCGATGCACTTCCCATTGCCCACTCTCCACTGCACGCTGTCTTAAAAATCACGGGTAAATAGAATGGATGAAGTTCCATGGCAACCAGCTAGTAACTCTATCGTTCAGGCCTGCCACCAAGTCGTTTTGTGAAGTGTCATGGATGTTAGTAATAATCTTCCTCCATAGGAGCTCTTGATTTAAAGGAAATCGCCACAGCCACTTGGCTGCCAAAGCAAGATTCCTAAATTTTAGGTTCTCCAACCCTAGGCCCCCACTCTCAGTCAACTGGTTGATCTGCTTCTAACTAACCAGCATTTGTGTTCTCTCTATATTCTCTACCTTCCCAAAGAAACGTCTAATACTCCTTTCTTTTTCCTTTTGGACTGCCACAGGATTTGAAAAAATAGACATGAAATAAGTTGGGAGGGCCTCCAGCACAACCTTGATTATAAGCAGCTGACCACCTCTAGAGAGATAACTGCCCCTCCAACCCTCAATCCTCTTCTTGACAATCTGCACTATTGAGTCCCAAAATGAGAGCTTCTAAGGGTTCCCTCCAGAGGGGGAGGCCAAAGTACTTCATTGGCCAGCAACTTGCAGGTATACCCAAAATCCTGATTGCGTGCTACATCACACTTGGCTCTTGTGAAAATTGATCTTCAGATCGGAGATGAGGGAAAAACTTCCCATCACCCTTGTCAACATGCTCTAGCTTTGCACATCATTTTTCGAGAAGAAGAGGGAGTCATCCGCATAGAGAAGGTGGGTTAACTAAACTCTCCTTGATCCTACCATGAAGCCCTGTAGACCATGCTTCATGGCCTTCTGGATAATGCCATGAAGGTTATCAGCCACCAAGATATAAAGAAACGAGGACAGAGGGTCACCCTGTCTTAGGCCTCTAGAGGCTGCAATCTTCCCTGCGCCTGCCATTAATAACGATCGAGTAAGAAACTGAGGAAATGTAGCCTAGGATCCATCTATGCTACCTATCCCTGAACCCTTTCTTCTTGAGGACATAAAGGAGATATCTCCAACGTATGGAATCGTAGGCCTTGGAGAAGTCAATCTTAAAACCTAAACCTTCTTTATGTCAAGTTCTATAGTCCTCCACTTCATTGGCATTTAGAATAGCGTCAAAGATGTGATGGTGCTTGACGAAACTCATTTGATTCTCAGCTATTGTGTCATGAATCACCTCCTTGAGCCTCTTCATTAGGAACCGGGCAATAGTTTTACATAGACTGGTCCCTAGGCTAATGGGGTGATAATCTTCCACTTTCACCGGATGGTTGTTCTTCGAAATCCAATTGGCCATAGGTTTCATTAATGCATTTATTGACTATCTCTGTGGAATAGAAATTCTCAACCGTGGACATGATCTCCTACTTCAAGAAAGGCCAATTCTTTTGGTAAAATAATATGGAATAGCCAATTGGCCCTGGAGCCACCTTCGCAACTAAACATCGTCTCCCTCACCTCCTTCTTTGTGAAAAGGCGCTCCAACCACTCTTTTGTTCACAGGATATAGGGCTCCATTCAATACCATCCATGGGCCAATGCGGTTTGTCGGAATCTATGAAGACCTGAGAGAAGTATCCAAAGATATGTTGCTGAATATCCTCGGCAGAGTCCAGTAAGCCTTCGTCAACTGCCCCTATTCTGGAAATGAAGGCCTTAGCCCTTCGAAGAGACAATATGCGATAGGAAAACTTAGAGTTAGCATCCCCTTCCTTTGCCCACTTCATTCTGGCTTTTTGTCTAGCTGCACATTCCAATCTGTTATCAATACATACCAATTGTTGCAAGGTGGTGTTTCTTTCCTCCCTCTCCACGTGATAGTTTCTTGTATGTTCGATGCATCTACCAATATTGTGCAGCTTCTTAGATAGACCAAGCTTCCTACAGAGATCCTCAATCCTAAAGTTCCGGCTCCATTCCTTTAAATTCAACTTAAAATGCTTAAGTTTCTACATAAACCTATAACCCGACCAGGTGTGCTCAATGGGCTTGTGCCACCACATTTCCATGTTGGAAGTGGAGTCATTCCTGTCCAACCAGGAATGTTCAAATCTAAATGGGGTGGGACCCCACAACAGAGGCAATGTATTGAGCAGAATAGGCCAATGATCCGAGGTTACGCATTGGAGGGTGGATTGTTGACAAGTAGGGAAGAGGTCTCCCACAAGAAAGTGACAAGTAAGCGATCCAATCTGGAGATAGTTGCCTGCTCACCGTTATTGGTCCACGTGAAATTAGAGTTGTGGAGCTCAATGAAATTCATTTATAAGATCATCAAATTGACTCATGAAAGATGATCTTGCTGAACAGTGTAGCTTTTCCTCCATCCTTCGGTTGGCATTGAAGTCTCCCCCTAAGCACCACGACTCGGAAAAGAAGGTCGAGAGAGCAGGGACAACTCCACCCTGTCTTCCCCAAAGCACGGACAATACATTGTTGTGAACCACCACGACAAATCTCCTGGGGCCCTGAATTCTAATCGATAAGGAGTGTTGACTGAGGAAAGTGTCCAGAACATCGATCACTCGAGTATCCCATGCCACCAAAATGCCCCTGTTGTTCCTTGCACAAAAAGATAACTCCACCTTAAATATCGCCTCCGCCAAACTTGAGTTAGAAGGTTTGTGGAGCAGTCGACCCTTTTGGTCTCTTCAAGGGTTACAATGTGAGGGCTAGCTGCCAAGATAGTGCGTCTAATCGAGCTACGCTTGTCCCAAGAGCCGCAACCTCTAATGTTCCAAGATAGGATCCTCATTGAGAACCTCTAAAATCCTACCCTGCCAAAGCTAGTCAATTAGAGTCCTCCAACTGAAACAACTGAATATCAATCTCTTTCAAAAACTCAGTACCCTGTTAGCTTCATTCCCCTCATCCTACACAATTTGGCTGCCCAAGAGCCTTCTTTGGTACGAGGTTTCCATGGCTTCAATTTTCATGAACAAGGGATATTAAGGAACACTGAGCTGATGGTTAGGGGGCGAGTGACAACCTACATCATCAGCAAGAGAGGGGGATCAAATGATGGAACGTACCTTAGTATTGCGAATGCCATCTCCTGTGTGCATTGCCTCAAAGCCCATGTCAATGCCGCCAAAGCCCTTATTTGGCCAATAAGAGTTGGACAAGGGCCATTTCTTCATACTCGGATAAGTACACAGCACGGGCAATTTCCTTGCCTTTCCATTTTGCTAGGCTTGTCATCTTAAATCCACCTATTGTTGGACCGTTCTTGGTGGGCCCTGTGTTAGCTATATGTTTTCAGTGGAGGCTCGGCTAAGAGCCCGCAAAGACTACAAACCGCTGGCCTCGAAGACTACTGGTCCTAGGCTGTCAAAAAGCATGTTTTCTTCGGGTGGGCCCAACAACACCTTGAGGCCCACACTTCGTTATGTCAAGTCCATCCTACTTCGGGCCAAGCCTACCCTTTGTGGAGCCCAACCCTTCAAGTTTCCTTGGATAGCCTAGTTGCCCATCCCCCTCATCACTGGAAGCTTCCTGCACCAAGCCTATCTGAACACCTGCAAGACTCTGGTATGGCCTGCCTTTCCTGCGTGTACCGTGCCGACTTGCTGAAACTAAAGTGAGACTCTAGTGCATCACGGGACAATCATGACTAATAGGCAGTCAACCTCGAATTATAGGTCATTAGCCCGTATTCGGTTATAGTTCGAAGTGAAAAATTTCAGACATCTGACGAACCCATGACAATTTGGTTCCAGAGCCACGAGATAGGACTAGTGATAGCACATGAGAGGCAATAGACAACTTAAAAGAAAGAATTGTAGAACTAGAACGCGCCTTGACTGATCTTGTTCAAGCAAGTTCTGTTTCTAAAGTCGAAGACTTCCAAATGCTTTGAGTACCAGAAGTGAAGTATTGGAATCCCGCATGGTGGAATGGGAAACAAAATGGAAAGAGATGGTAGCTAATATTTGTGTCGTAGGGAACCTCTGTACAAACACAACATAGACTGTGGCTAAAGAAATCGAAATCTTGAAACGTGTCATTAACAGCGGACCTTAAGGTGCAGACATACCAAAAGCTGAAGTCTCAAAACCAAAGGCATTCAGCGGAACTCGGAATGTGAAAGAGCTAGAGAATTTCCTATGTGATATAGGACAATATTTCACTACTGTTCGTACCCTGAAAGAACAGAAAGTTGGCTTAACGACAATGTGCCTGACCAGAGATGCAAAACTCTGGCAACAAACTAGAGTTGATGATATGCAGCAACGGGTCATCTTAAGATTGAAACATGGGACACCTTGAAAAAGGAACTAAAGGATTAGTTCCTTCCTACTAATGTTGTCTAGCTGCCTTGAGATGCCTTGAAGAAATTAAAACAAACTAGTACAGTAAGGGAATATGTCAAACAATTCTTTTCACTGATGCTAGATATCACAAATATATGAGAAGAGGACAAACTCTTCAACTTTACATTTGGATTATAGTCATAGGCCCAGGTAGAGTTTAGGAAACAAGTAGTTAAGGATCTTCCTTCTGCTATTGCTGCGGTGGATGCATTAGTAGATTTCAAAGCTATTTCATCACCGTCCAATTCTGATGCCGGGAAGACAAAGTCCAAAGACATGAAGTCTTCCAAAGAATGCAAGAAGGGATCTTCTAGATCCCTTCTAGAAAAACGTCCACTTTTTACAAGGAGGACAAGAAGGTGATAAAACTTGGAAGGACAATCTAGTAAGAACTTGAACAAGGGATGTTTTATCTGTGATGGTCCTCACTGAGCTCATGATTGTCCCAAGATGGAGAGACTGGCGGCGTTGGTGGCTAACAAAGAAAACCCTGTAGATCAAATGCGGGTCAATCCTCTAAGGTTGTTGAATGCTATTCAATAGCAAGCAAAGACCCCGAACAACGGATTGATGTACGTGAAGGTCGTGATCAACCAAAATTTTTCAGTCCAAACCATGATTGATACGGGTGCCACACACTCGTTTGTTGATGTTCCTTTAGCAAAAAGCCTCGGGTTGACGCTCTCCCATAACCTAGTCGAATGAAGGTGGTCAATTCATAAGCAAAACCTATCAGAGGTGTTGCAAAGGAAGTGAAAATCCAAATCCAAGAATGGTCAGGTACAACTAACTTCATAGTTGTCCCATGGGATGATTTTGATGTTATTTTGGGCAATGATTTCTTGCAACCTCAGAACATTGTTGTGATGTCTTCAATGAAAGGATTATTTATCGTGGACAAAGCAAGACCTTGCTAAGAAAGGAGAAAGAAGACGATCTCCAAAGGCAATTCCTACGCTATCGACAATTCAAGTCAAAGATGGCCTACGAAAGGTTATCTTACTTATGTGGCTACTTTGCTGGAGGTCAAGGAAGGAAAATCCATGGACGTCTTCAAACAAGTGGCTGAAGTGTTGAGAAAGATCGAGGACGTGATGCCCCTTGAGTTGCCAAAGAAATTGCCTTCCAGGAGAGACACAGACCATGCTATTGAACTAGTGGATGGTGCTCGACCCTTACCCAAGCACCTTACCGAATGGCGCCTAAAGAACTTGAACAACTGCGAAAACAATTAACAAAGTTATTGGAGGCAGGCTATATTAAACCCTCCAAGGACTCATTTGAAGCACATGTGCTGTTCCAATGAAAACAATATGGGACATTGCAGATGTGCATGGATTAAAGAGCCTTGAACAAACTCACCATAAAGAACCAAATACCCAATCCCACTTGTTGCAAATCTGTTCGATCGATTGGCAAAGGCCAGATTCTTCACAAAACTAGACTTGCATTCAGGATGCTACCAAGTTCGAATTGCCACTGGAGATAAACCAAATATGGTGACAAGGTATGGGTCATTCAAATACTTAGTAATGCCTTTTGGCCTCACCAATGCCCCTGCAACTTTTTGCCATCTGTTGAACAATGTGCTACATGACTTTATCGATAAGTTTGTGGTAGTATATCTTGACGAAATAGTAATCTATAGCCAAACTTTTGAGAACCATGTGAAGCACATCAGGATGGTTCTATCCAAACTCAGGGAGTTTGAACTATACGTGAAGAAGAAGAAATGTGAGTTCGCTCAAGAAACTGTTACTTTCCTTGGACATGTGATTCATGGAGGAAAACTAAGCGTTGATCAAATGAAGGTACATGCAATAAACTTTGCTCTTTCCTTGGTTTAGTTAACTATTACAAGAGATTCATTGTTGGCTACTCCAAACGAGTTGTTGTCTTCACTGATTTGTCGAAAAAGGACAAGCCTTGGAATTGGACAAAAGCTTGCAACCAGGCGATGGAGGATTTGAAGGACGTCATCTCCTTTGAACCCACATTGAGACTTCCAGACTTTGAATTACCATTCGAAGTCCATACCAATGCCTTAGATAGTGTAATTGGGGGTGTTCAAGTTCAAGAAGGGCACTCAGTTGCTTTTGAAAGTAGGAAGTTGAGTGAAGCAGAGCAATAGTACCCAATTCATGAAAAAGAAATGTTGGCAGTGGTGCACTGCTTACGTACCTGGAAACACTATTTGTTGGGAACAAGCTTTATAATAAGAACAGACGACGTTGCTATTACTTACTTCCTAACACAAAAGAAGCTTATACCTAAACAAGCTCGTTGGCTTGACTTTGTGGCAGAATTCGACATGCAGATTGAGCACAAACCAGGTAGACTCAATTCTGTACCTGATGCATTAAGTCAGAAAGTAGTAGCTGAAACAGTGGCTGCCATGACCAGTATAGAGACAGACTTCTTGTTGAAGATCAAAGAACAAAGTGCTAAGCACTTATCAGAAGTTGGTTCAACAAGTCAAAGATGGGATCATCCGAAAGTTTTGGTTGGCAGAAGGACTACTCTATGCCAAGGGTGGCTGCCTATTTGTTTCAGGAGGAGTGAACCTAAGAATGAACTTGCTGAAGGAGACATATGATTCACGATGGGCAGGGCACCCAGGTGTGGAACGAACTCTTGCATTGTTATCTCGGTCTTATTTCTCGTCGAAGATGGAAGAGGACATGGAAGCTTATGTAAAGACATGTCTAGTTTGTAGACTAGACAAGACTGAGAAGAGGAAAGTAACCGAAACACTTGAACCACTATCAATTTCAGATAAGTCATGGAAGAGCATATCCATAGATTTTATCACTAAATTGCCAAAAGTCTAGGGATATTAATCCATTTTCGTGGAGGTGGATAGATTTTTCAAGTACGCAATATTCATCCCAGCCCCTCATGCCTGTAATGTCGATGTTGCTACAAAATTGTTCTTCAATAACATGGTGAAATATTGAGGAATCCCAAAGCACATTATCAGTGATTGGGCCACTAGGTTCACAGGACGATTATGGACTACATTATTCGAACTCCTTGTATCAGAACTAAAGCTCTCCACATCCAGTCACCCTCAAACTGAAGGTCAGACAAAGAAGGTAAATGCTCTGTTGGATGAATACTTGAGACACTTTATAAATGCAAGCCAGTCAAATTGGGTGGAGCTACTGCCCACAACCAATTCTGCTACAATTTGCACAAACACTCAAGTACAGGGATAAGCCCATTTGAAGTGGCTACAGGACAACAACCCCTTACTCCCCACGAAATTGCCAAAACAAAGAGCTTGGGGCAGAGTCCAGCAGCATACAGATTTGCAAGACACAAATAAGAAATCTTAGAGGAAGCAAAAGATAGTCTTTCCAAGGCTATCAGAACAATGAAGAAGTATGCAAATCAATAGTGGAGGGAACTAAATTTCAATGTTGGGGATAAGCTATTGTTAAAAGTGTCATCCCAAATTTGAAAACGGATAAACGGTAAAACAATCCACAGGAGCTTGCTCCCCAAATATGATGGACCATTTGAAATGATAAAGGTGGGACAAAGCCTACAGGCTAAGGTTATCAAAGCGCCTCAAGGTCCATCCTACTTTTCACGTGAGTTTCTTGAAGCCACACTACGAGGACTTGTTGAATTCAAACAAGCAAGTCTTGAAGCGAGCCCCACCTACAATCAAAGTTCAGCTTGAAAAAGAAGTTGAATCCATACTTGATCAGAAGGTTATGGAACAAAATAAGAAAAATCGGAGGATTTACTATCTGGTTCAGTGGAAAGGACTACCAGAATCAGAAGCATCTTAGGAGAGCGACACTATCTTATAGCAGTTCGAAGATTTGATCAACAATACCTTACGCAATATTCATCGAGGACGACGAATGAGACTGGTGGGGAAGGTTTGTTCAATCCTCATATCTGATCCGTGGACACGGGCTTAGCTTGGCCGGCTCAAGAGGCCAAGCACTCGTGCACCTCAGAGTAAGTTGCAAACAATCGTTGGATGAACAGCATATTGCTGGAAGTTCTGAACATCTAAGGGGTATGACAGAACATGGACAGACACAAAGGATAAGTTGGAGCTGGTATCCTACCGTCCGTGGACGAGATACAAAGATCATTTGGGAAAGTTACAAACGATTGTGGTCGGTTATGTAACCTCCCAAAGACAAGTGGCACGTGAAATGCACACCAGAAAAGTTATGGAACTGCCCATAACTTCCCAAAGACAAGTGGCGCATAGAGGCACACTAAGTATGTTATGGAAATGCCATAACATCTCACAGACAGGTGGTGCGTGGAGGCACACTGACGAAGTTATGAAATTGCCTATAACTTACCACAAACAAGTGGAGCGTGGATGCTCATTGAGGAAGTTATGGAACTACCCATAACTTCCCAAGGACAAATGGAAAAGTGATGGCACATCACTGATACAGTTGTAAACTCATATGTAACTAATAAGGGATGTTTTTCTATATAAGCCCCATTAGTTGTACTTGGAGAAGATAGCTCGATTGCCTTGTAACTCATTCATTTGAGAAACAAAATTGGTCCTTGTGCCTTATCTGTGTTTCCTTGTGATTTACGTTATGCACATTTGGCATAACACTCTGTTTCCCAGGCATAGCATAACCGTTGCCTTGGGGCTTGAACCTCTAATTGTCACGAGTCGGTCAAGTGTCCAAATTTTTTGCCTCAAACTCCAACCGATTACAAGGCTAGTGATCTGCAATTCGGGGTTGATCATTTATCACAGATGAAACACCCTTTGTTGAAGCTTTTTGTCTATCCTTCAACCTTGGTTACTTTTTTGTCCTCCTTGTAAAAGTTGGACGATTTACTGGTCTTTCCTTTCTTTCCCTCCTTGGACGTTTTCTTGTCCTTCGACTTGAATTTGCCACCATCAAAATGAGTAGTTGAAGAAGTAGCGTTAAAGTCGATCAAGGCATCTGTTGTAGCAATCGCGGAAGGTAAGTCCTTGACAACTTGCCTTTTCAATTCAGCCCGTGCCCATGATTGTAATCCAGAGGTAAAGTTGAAGCGCTTAGCGTCTTCAGACATGTTCTTGATGTCCAGCATCAGCGAAGAAAATTGCTTAAGGTATTCTCTCGGTGCCGGTCTGTTTCTGCTTCTTTAAGGCGTCTTAGGCCAACCAGGTAGCGTTTATAGGAAGGAATTGATCCTTCAATTCCTTCTTCAATACCTCCCAAGTCTTGACCTTGGGACGGCCAGCAACAACATCATCATCAACTCTAATTCTTCATTAGAGTTTAGCATCACAAGTCAGATACATTGACGTCAGTCCCACCTTCTGTTCCTCTGGAGTACGAATAGTGGTGAAATACTACTCCATATCCCACAAGAAGTTCTCCAACTCCTTTGTGTTTCGAGTTCCACTGAAGGCTTTGGGTTCTAGGACCTTTGTCTTGGCGACTTCGGAACCATTAGGGAAACTATTCATGGCACGCTTCAAGATCCCCATTTCTGAAGAAAGTTTGTGTTGTATCTGTGCAAAGGTTCCCGACAGCACAAACATTAGCAACCAGATCCTACATTTTTGCCTCCCATTTTGTGACTCTAATTTCCAGCTTCTCCACCCGTGTGGCCAGATTATTGGTTACAGGTGCATCAGAAACCGGGGACGAATTTGCGTGAACTAGGTTCGCCACAGCACTTTCTATTTTAGTAATTCACTCTTTCAAATGCGTGAACTAGATCGTCAATAGCTTCACGCGTACTTCCCCCAGCCATGATTCTTTCTCATAACTAGGCTTTGATACCAATTGTCACAAGTCAGTCAAGTGTCCAAATTTTTCGCCTCAAACTCCAATCTAATGTGGGGCTGGTGATTTGCAATTCGGGGTTGATTGTCTACTTGTCCATTCGTCCCATGATGCACTAGAGTCTCACCCTAGTTTCAGCAACTCGAAGCAATATCCCTTGATCAAGTATGCCTTCCAAGGCTATGTATTCGAGGATGACCGACAGTTTATCACCTTTACTCAAGGAAGGGTCTAGTAGTCTGACTAACAGACACCACACACTCGATACAAGGTATTCACAGTAGTAAGCGACACAACAAGGAAGTATAATACGACACATAAGTTTAAGCAATTAAAAAATTACTATATTAATCACAAATGGGATTATAGTTTGCATCTTTGTGTTTTCCTAGGCCCTATTTATACATAGTGTAAGTCAACTGCAACTGTGCATCTAACTCTAAATGCCCTACATGCGACTACCACGTTTTACACTTGGTCCTGATCTTTAGCGCACATTTTCCCTGCAGTTGCTAATTGCTAGCACATGTGGCACTCATCCCTGCCCTTGACTTGGTCCAACGATCAGTTACTAGCAGTTATCCACATGGTTCAGCAAACATCTAGAGCATAGGCCACACACCACGTCTGTATGCCTATTATTTCGACCATTTGTGTGTTGGGACTCAGCCATGCGCCCGCATGGTCACCTGTTCGCAATCCTTGGGTGGCAGTTCACCATCACGTGTTTCATGCCTTTAGCGCCATGATCCCGAGATTCTAGGGCAACTATTCAAAAATTTGAGCACCTGGGTTATGTTCCAAAAATCTAGGGCAACCGTTCAGTCCATGTGCTC
Organism: Tinospora cordifolia; assembly: GCA_030144865.1. Taxonomy (NCBI): domain Eukaryota; kingdom Viridiplantae; phylum Streptophyta; class Magnoliopsida; order Ranunculales; family Menispermaceae; genus Tinospora; species Tinospora cordifolia. The sequence continues at coordinate 12,602 of JAJIYU010013193.1, forward strand.
CTATCAGAGTTGCATGTTAAATGTGCTCATCTGCAGTTCCTACGTGCACAACCGAGAGAACCTGCCCAAATTTTGCGTCAACACTTCCAATGGTTGATCCTCACGTGCATGATCGCGAGCACCCACCCTAATCATATGCCAACAGCGCTTAGCAACCCATAGCAATGTTGACCTGGTCACGTTGCACCTGCTCCATGGTGTTAGGTCATGTGCAGACACTTCTCAGTATGAGTCCTTCCTAAATTCAACCCATGATAGGTGCTATGCTGGCCTAGCCCAATTTTGCCGATGTCCAACTGTTAAAGGGGTCACAAGCCACCTTCGGCTGAAGTGTTCGATGTCTTCATCAAACTGTGATAATGCTCGATTTTCTTTTCGAATTACCGCAGTGTGATATCTCTTTTCCAAGTAGGTTAAGTTAGACCTTGCCACTTGATCAAGTAGAATACTCTCCGACTCTGCTTGCTCTGTCCATGGATCTGACGGTCCAAGATCTCCTCTATTTTTCCATCAAATTCCTTTTTCATCAACGCTAGTGCCTGCTTTGATGTCCTTCAATTGTCATCTAAAGGATCTAGATGGAACGATTTCAAAAAGCTCACATAGAAAGTCAAATGCATTTTTAGTCTTTCAGGTAACTTTAGCCGATAAGCTACCTTACCCACCTATTATGTGTAAATTACAATGGTGAAAGGAGAATATAGTTATTACACTTTGATTTTTGGATATAATGGTAACATTTGATCCATTAGTTAAGTGGAGATGCAATTAAAAGACAAACTAAATAAATTTACAGAAAATTACTAGATGCAGTTAGGATTTTATTCTTGGTTTAAATATCATTGAATGAAGAAAAAAATAAAAGACTTTAAATTTCAACATCTCCTCATTCTATTACTAGTTCAATGAGTTATAAGTCCACCTAATTTATTTGATCAAATTATTAACAATGCTTTATGTTGGTAATAGAAATTTATATGGAAAACCTAGTTGCTTATAACTACTTAAAATTATAATCCAACAACCTTAATCTTATTTTCACAATAGCATATATGATAAAAGGTTGCTTAATAAAAAAAAAAAAACTATCAATACAAATGTCTAATGCATCCCTAATGAATAAAAATAGACGCACATATATATTGATATATTTTATTATGCAGAACTTAATTTCTTATAAAAATAATATCGCTCTAATACTTTTTATCATAATTGAAAATAAAATTGAATTAACAAATCATATGTCTCAATTAAGTTTTTTTTTTTAAAAAAAAAAAAACCTTACAGCCTAAAGCTATATTATGAAATAATTATTTAAATTAATAAGAAGAAAGATAAAGTTTTTTGGGTATGACATTTGGCTAAGAAGTCATCTAAGGAAAAAAATTATGATATAAAGTTATCAAGAAAAAATTTTATGTCAAG
>JAJIYU010013194.1:0-14008 GCA_030144865.1 Tinospora cordifolia
TTCTTTATGTTGTTCTCTTCTCCAGATAATGCTTTCACAATTGTAGGAACCATTGAATTATGCCCTCTTGACATGCAGGGCTCAACTTGGTTAGGAAGACCTTTGGATGATAATGAAGTTACTCAACATTGATCAGTTGTAACAGTAACAAAGCCCCAGGCCTGTATGGATTCGCAATGGCCCTTTACCAAAAACTTCAGAATATTTTAAAAACCTTAAAGTTTCTTGCGTCACCATTCACTGGAGTTAGACAAATGACGATGTCTCTTTTACCAAGTGTTTATATGTCTTATCCCAAAAAAAAAAAAAAAAAAAGATATTCTTGGCATCCAAGTGCTTCCAGACCCATTAGCCTTGTTTCCAGCCTCTAGAAAACCACTTCTAAAACCCTAGTTGATAGAATGAGAGATTTCTCCAACAAATTGCCAAGGATAACCCATTCACCTTTCTTCATGAGAGGCAGATCTTAGATGCTATCTTGATAGCTATTGGAGTTGTGAAGAATATTATCATTTCCATAAGATCAGGGCAATTGCTTTAAGGTTAATTTTTCCAAGATCAATGACTTGGCGAATCTGAAGTTATTAGATTATGTGATGGAAAGAAATATAGGGCCAAAAATGGCAAATGAAGTTTCTTGGGTGTTTGAATTCTGTAACTAATATGTGCAAGAGGGGTTCGAGAGATATGATGAAATTGATGTGGATGATGCTATGAGGTTACACTCTTTTTTTAAATTTTTTTCCTTTTTTTTTTTTTTTAATTTTTTGTGTATTTCTAGTCTTAAGGTGAATAAAAAGACAAATCATTTTACAGATATGATGCTAACCATTAGGTGTTGGCGAGAATGGCAAACAGGGCTGGAAGCTCTGTAGGTTCATGGATCATGACTTACCTTGGTATGCCATTGGGTGGAACCCACCATGCCATGCTTTTTGGGATCCAATGGTCTCAAAGTGAAGTCATTACATGGATGGATGGAAGAGGCTTTTTGTCAAGAGGTGGGGAGGCTTCTAACAAATTCAGTTTTTAGGTGTTATTCGTACTTATCATCTCTGCCCTCATTGCATCCCATCAATGTTTATGTAGTCATTGAGAAAACAATAATTTGAAAGGGGCTGATAATGATAGTGGGCAGCATCTTATAAGAGGGAGATTGTTCAAAGACCATTAGCAAGAGAGGGCTTACTATTGGTAACATGTCCACGAAACAAGGCTCTACACGCAAAATGGACATGAAGGTTCTACAATGAGAAGCACGCTCTTTGGGCTTGGATTATTGCTAGCAAGTTTGGCTTAATTGATTTTGGTAAGAAAATTGTCCCATATTCCTGGGCTACATTTCCTAGTCCTTGGAAATTCGTTACATGACTTGTATATATGATTCCCCACATGTTCATTCTATTGCATTTCATTATTAATTGTCAGGCTATATTAAGCTGTTAAGGTTTATTGGTCATAGATCTGAGTTTTCCTTTCACATGCTAGGGCGCGATCCATCACTTGAGCATCTTCCACTCTCCATACTTGTCATTTTGTTATAGTCATTACATTCACTTTGTTCTTAAACTTTCATATATTTTTGAGTACAACTCTCACATTTCATATTAAGGTCTGCTTCTCAGGCATATTCTCACCAGTCACCTGTGGGTGACGGCATGTCCACTACTTCATGGCAACTTTACCAATTTGGAAGATCATGAGGCAGCATACCTTCGCTAGCACAGTTTCATATTGAACTACATGTGTCCTCACATCAAACAAAGATAAAGGTGTGTGTCAAGCAAATATCTGGCATTGGAGAACGATTTCTACCCGTCTCATAAAATAATGATAATGTTTAGACATCCTGACATGCTTTTTCTTTTTGTAATTCATGGAATCTCAATAAATTAATTTTAGACATCTATAGCTAAGATAGAAAAACAAACCCGCGAAATGTAAGCCGACATTCCTGCAAGCAACGGCAGTCATCATCATGTGAGACCCATCAAGGGAGTGAACAAAATTGGGAGGAAATGCAGTCTTCTGTCTTTTAGTGTCAACCTGGAGATGGGAGTCAGAGTACAGCTTAAAACACACACGAGGAAAGAATGAAAAAGATTGTTAACAGGATCTTACAGAGTCACCCTCCCGTTGCAATGCCAAAACCTGAAGTGAAGTCCTTATCTGCAATCATCCAAGTTTTTGTTTTAAGAAAAATGCCCATAACAATCTCATCTATAATTCATATGATTGTGTGCATATTTTTCATCTTTGTACTACTTTTTATCACAAATCTTCAATTAAATACTGAAATATTAACAGAGATAAGATATACAAGGCATACCAAAAAATAAATTGGAGTGATATATAACCATAGGATGTGAAAGTAGCCTCGAGAACTCACTGAAAAAGCCCCTTAAAAAACATACTGACATAGACACAGTTGCAAAATAGATAATGATATGTTTGTGATAGAATAACCAAGTCTGCTGAGTCAAATAACTCTAATAGGGACAAGGGGCCTCAGATTAAAATATTGAGTGAACTTCAAAAAATCTAAGGGAAGTGTTGTGATGATCAATACACACACCCACTCAGCAAGACATAGACAGCTTTATTTTTCCATTTCTTTGGCCAAATTCCATTGTCTGGGCCTCCTTTTCATATTATTACTATTTTAAGACATAAATGATAATGTCAGAACTCAACAAGAAACTACGATTTTGGTTTTGTTGAACCTCTTTGTTTTTCATTTCATATAGATGACGTTCTCACATAAAACAGAAATCTGGAAAATTTCCACTTTAGGCAATTTTCTGTCTTACAAAAATAGGAGCATTGTAATTGTTCAAGACAGGGTCGTTTTTTTTTTCAATAATTTTTTTGGAGCAAAAACCAGCACTTTTATTAAACGTAACAAAATTGAGAGAAAAGAGCTCTCTCTAGAAACACTAGCAAAATAACACTGTAAAATGTTGTCCATACATCAGCCTAAACCCCCTAACTATCATTCAAAGAATAATCAGAATTTCAAGGAAAAGGCCCGTGAACTAGCTGCAAGCCTAATCCTATCTCATTTTGCTCTTGAAGATGCAATAGTTGCTACATCCTTGCGATCACTTGACTTTATTGGAGTTAAGGGCCACAAGAAGCAATCCTCCAAGGCCAGTATAGGGAGGAAATTTTCTCCCCCCAAATATTTTTTTTTCCAATGCTCCCATATACCTTGAGCAGAGAGTAGCACATAAAAATAAGGTGTACAGCTTCTCCATTTCGACAGTGCAACAAAGGATAATCAGAATTTCAAGGAAAAGGCCCATGAACTAGCTGCAAGCCTAATCCTATCTCATTTTGCTCTTGCAGAGGCAATAGTTGCTACATCCTTGCGATCACTTGACTTTATTGGAGTTAAGGGCCACAAGAAGCAATCCTCCAAGGCCAGTGTAGGGAGGAAATTTTCTCCCCCAAAATTTTTTTTTTCCAATGCTCCCCAATATACCTTGAGCAGAGAGTAGCTCATAAAAATAAGGTGTACAGCTTCTCCATTTTGACAGTGCAACAAACAACAATGGGGAGAAACGAGAAGAAAGCTCCATCTGCTGCAACTCCATCGTATTAAAGCTTCAATGTGCAATTAGCCAGCTGAAGACTTTAACCTTAAAAGGCACCAGACTGCCAGAGTGTTCCACATGAGAGCAGCAAGAGGGCCTACGTTTGCTGGCTTCAGAAGACTTGTTTTCTTTTTTTTTTTTTTTTGGACTTAAAGGACTTAGGTTGAGAGTTAGTTAACAAGGCACTACAGACAGATGTGAGAAAATTCCATTTGATTTTAGCTTTCAAAAACCCAATTTGGGAGATTGCACAAGAAAATATTTTGCAGTCAGGACATAAGTGGTGGCACCTCCCTCCCCCGATGGTCAAAGCTCTAGAAAAGTGAAAATTCCGGCTGAGAAAGGGTAGAATTGTGTATGCACCATTCATGTAGAATCCTCCATAGCCATTTTCCACATAAGGAGATGTTCCTCTTTGTTGTATTCCCAGTATCTAACCCTCCTGTCCCACAAGCAGTTGAACTATCTTCCATTATATCAAATTCATCATACCATTCCCTCTGTCCCCTTTCCAGAAGAGCTTTTTGTTTTTCCTTTCAATATTCCTCATTTCATCTTCAGGGATTTTTGAAATCTAAACAAAGACAAATAGTACATAGGTGTAACGATTAAACAGAACAAATCAGAGCCAACTGCCCCCCCTCCTCTCTCAAGACAGGCATGCCTCCAATCATCTAGCTTCCAACGCACTGCCTCAATCACAAGAACCAAAAAGCTACTGGATCTAGGGTCCCCACTTACGGAAGGCTTAAATACTGCATAAGCCAACACCATACCGAACACCCAACTATATTGGCCCAACAAATTGCTAGAATCAATATTTAACACCACCATCTAAATTTGCTCAAGTCCACTCCAAACCTGAGAACTCGTTGAAGCAATGCAAAATCTAAATATCATTGCAAACATTGCATTCTCTTCCTTGTAAAAGGAAAAATGCGGCGTCAGCATATTGCAAATGTTACACCTAACGGCCCAACACAATCTTTCTGGCCATCAACCTCCCCAGCACATCTACCATCAAAGGAACGAAAGGGAGAATTTAGGATTTTCATGACGAAGCCCTCTCTCAGCGCCAAATTAGCCCATAGGCCTACCATTAGCCATCACTGAGTAAGAGATAGACCTTGCGCACCCCATCATCCAAAACCACCCACTTCCAAAGCTCTATCTATTCATCTCCATCTCCAGGAACTCCCAATCAGAAGTATCATAAGCCTTCAGAAAATTGATCAACCTTAAACACTATGCCCAAAACACCTCTAACCCAAGCACATTCCACAACGTCATTTGCAATCAAAATTGCATTAATGATCTGCCACCCCTCCATAAAGCGAATTGAACATCTCGCACTATTTAATATAGGATTGCAAACAGTCTCGATAAGAAAACCTTAGCAATGATCTTATAAATACTAGACCAAAAAAATTGCATCACCCTTCTTTGGAATCAAGCCAATTGAATGTCTCATTAACCATCCTATAAACAACCCCCTTGTGATAGCGCTCGTTCATGACTTTCATGATATCAAACTTGGCCACCCCCCAAAAATTTTGGAAAGAAAAATAAAGCGAAGCCATCCGGTTCAAGCACTTGTTAACCATCACACCCAAACACTGCACCCTTGAGCTCCTCCTCTCCAAAAGGGCTCTCCACCCAAATTCTCTCCTCATTTGATATAGAGCAAAAATCAAGTCCATAAATCTCCCAACTGTGACAACAGTCATGCCAATAGGAATACTGAACAAAATGAATAATTTTATTTGGCACCTCTTCCTATTCTCAACATGATCCCCATCCTCATTCACAACCACACTATCGAGTCCCAACTTCTTCGATGATAAGGATGGAGCAAAAGTACTTGCACAAGGTAGTTCAAGTAAATGAAACTAATGTTTCTTGAATCATGCTATTCTAATCAATTCATTGTCTCACCATATTGCATAATTCTACAAAATAGTATCACCATACTTTTGCTCACAGTAACAACTTTTTCTTTTAATTCTTAAAGAAGAAAAATTGATGCATATGATAAGAATTTAGAATGTTAAGAAAAACTCATTTAATAACCACTGAGCAAATCACAGTGTTACTAATGAAGTTAGCACAGCAACTGAAAAGAGTTCCCAAAGCCAATAAGGGTGACAGGTTTTGACACTCAATATTATTAAAATCTTCTCTGGCCAATCAAAAGTCCTATTATGTCATTTCATGGTTCTCAAGGTGCATGCCTAACACACCTTGAGGAAAGATGAGGCATAGGTGCCCTTGTAGCCATGTAGCAAGCCAACCCACTCAAGTACAATCCTACATACATCTGGCTTAAGCACAAGAAACACTTGGAGGCACAACTGAGTTGTACAAGTTTTACTAATTGGCCTAGACCTTTTATTAAGGCACTTTCAAAACCTGCACATGGTTTATTTGGATAACTATGACCTGGTCAGCCAAAAGGTTAGCTGTTTCTTATTCAAAAAGGCACCTTTCCACATGGAAAGGTGCCTCAATTTGTGTTATGTGCAGGAATAAGTCCGAGACAATGCAACATGTGTTTTGGGATTGCAAAGTAGTAAAACAACTTTGGAGCTGGTGGAACATGAAACATAACAGTTTTGCACCTCCTTCTTCAGCCAATCCATTCCAAATTCCGAAAGCAGCCTCTACCTCAAAGACCAATCAGTTGTCGAAGTTAATTTTGTTCGCTATTTGGTATTCCATCTGGGAAGAAAGGAATGCGAGGATTTTCGATGAAAAGGAAAAACAGATTCGTCTCATTTTGGAGAGATCTAACATGTTGTTTGCTACATGGATTTCTATTTCTAAGTTAGGGAAAGGAAACAAATTTGGGGAGTGGCTTTGTAACGGGAGAGATATTATCAACTCTTTGTAATACTATTTTGATCCTTCCAGATATCTCATCTTGAATGTATTTCCTTATTTTAGTAATATATATCCTAGTTTCTTTTCAAAAAAATAAAATAAAATGTCAAGATATTATGATTTGCACATAGCTACATTTTAACTTGGAGTTAAAGGCTATGCATTTCTAAGTTATAAGTTATAACTTACAATATCAATTTTGATGCACGTTCACAATGTTAATCTAACTCAAATAATCAGTCCATCTTTTTAATAATATATTCACTATTACTCCACTTTTTTTAGTGAATAAATAATAACTTTGTTTTTCTTGCCTTACTTTACTCAAGCAGGCACCACACCTCAAGCCTCGAGCACCACGCGTATAACTATTAGTGTACCTGACATTTTGTTTAACTTGGTCTCCACAAACTTCAAATAATTGTAAATGTTCACAATGCCAAAGCCTTTTGCCATTTAGGAGTAAAAACATTTCCAATTGTAAAATAAGGACATAATCTGCAGATTATCCAAATATCTATTTGGTCAAAAGTCCTCTTTATTTTTTTCCTTAAGGGATCACAATTAACAAATAAATAGAGGCTAACAAATTTTAAACCTTTAATAGAAAAGTGCAAACCTTTTTTGGCCTTTTTATAACAACCAAAATTTTAAAACTAAATAAAATTATGATTATTAATGAAGTGGGACTCAAGGAAAAAAAAGAAAGAAAAAATATACAAATATAAAATATGTGGTAATGTGATGACCCAACAAAAAGGGTAACACTATAGTAATCTTGTAATCAATTCAACATTTTTTTCCTCTTACATAAGTAGTGGTTTAGATTTATTTCGTTAATTTGACTTTTTTTTCCAAAATCCTTGCTGCCAAGAAAGAGCAAGAAGCTTGGGCATGGTATTAAAATTCAACCAACTTTGTCAAAATTTGTGTAAAAAAAAAAAAATCAAACTAGAATTCAAATGTAAGAAAAAATATATCAAAATTTACTGAAAAATTCAAGAATTGCAACACAATTCGCTATAATTCAACAATTTCAACAAAATTATCTGGTCATAATATATTTACCATATTTATATACCATTTTGACATAATATATTATATGCAATATTTCTATATACACTATATGTTAGTACTCTAAACCTCCTCATACTTCTTTAAATTAATTCAAATTTTAAAAGGTGGAAGTTTATAGCAAAATCAAAGTTTCAAACTAGGCTTTGCAAAGTTGCTTAAGGTCTCAAAACACATCTAGAGAGAAGATTTGGATCCAAGGTAATCCCAATTCTCCTTTCCTCTTTATATATGTATCGAAAATGATTTCGGTAGAGAGGAGTTGAATCCAAGTAAGAAATTATACCATGATGAAATTATATTTACTTTTGTTATACTAGCATTAGAGTCATAAGACAAGAAAACCTTGTATATACATACATACATACATATAATACGGAAAGGTTAAAATTCCAACAAAAACTAAAATTCTAGCTCAGCTTATTTGTCAAAAGAAGACCAACGGTGCAAAGGTTATTCAGAAACAATATCCTACTCATCTGTTGTGTACTTCTGTGTTATATGTGTAGGGATGATGTTGAAGAGGTGCAACACCTATTCGGACGATGTAAAGTTATAGATGCAGTGTGGCAAAAATGGCAGCAAAAGGTAAATAAGATCATTCCACCCTCTATGGAATATTTTTTCAAGGCCTCAGATAGCATCCTTCCAATCTCTCTCAAAGAGTATCGGAGGATAATTTTGTTTGCTGGTACAGTATTTGGGAGTGTAAGACAGTTGAAATGATTTGGGAGAGATCCCTAATTCTGTTTTCTATTTGAATCTCCAATTCTAGACTAGCTCGAGGTTACACCTTTGGAGAATGGTTCTATAATCGGCACAACATTTTGCAACTGTTGTAATTCTCATCTAAATACCTAATATAGTAGGGCTTTCTTTATTAATATATTATTGTTAGTTTCTTTTCCAAAAAAAAAAATATGAAGCAGATAGAAGCAAATTGCAATTGAGGGTAGGTGACTATTAGTATATAATGGTTTTAATATGGAAAATAATTATGATAGTGGAGGCGAGCAACGGTATAAAATAATAAGCTTAAATTTGGAGTTTTGATCAAATCATGGGTTTAATGTTTATAATTTCTAAAAAATACATTTAGAATGTGGTATCTCGCAAAAATAATAAATAGTGGCTCACGAGCATGATCCAAATTTATTTATTTATTTTGGTTAAGAAACTTTATTTTAAATTGAATCATTATATGATTATAAAAAAACAAACCATAAATTATTTGAAATTATTCATGAGCATATAATTGTGGGTAGCTCACCCCATATTTTTCTCCTCTTTTCCAAGATCATCTAATGCCCAAGAGAAGAGCAAGGGAGTTGTATGTTGATTAGGTTTGCTCACTTGATTGAAAGTGAGTATTAGTCTACACATGCCAGTAGGACTTCATTATAATTTCTTTTTTTGAAAAGAAACGATAGGACTGCATTATAATTAGTGCTATTATATTTGGATATGTGGTGGAATTTTTTATTATACCAGTATGAAAGTTGCATAAGTGGTACAAGGTCACTAATACTTGAAATGTGAGTGCTACCTCGAGCAAAATAGCATTTGAGAAGGGGTCATCACATTTTTCTTGCAGAGGTTTATCTTCTACTTGTAGTAGAGGAGAAACTATACATATTAAGAATGATTGACAACCTACAAACTTTGTATTGTCTCACCAATATGAAATAATTTTTTTTTAATTTTTATTACCACCTAATTTAGTTTGTGATAATTAACACAAAAAGTTTTTATTTAACTAAATATTGCATATAGTTTCTAATATAACAATTTTTATCTTAATTTTCCTAAAAAGCTAAGAAGTAAATATTTTTAATATTTTTAAAATTTTAAATAGAGATTTAGTAATGAGATAGATACAAATATTTAAAAAAAATAAAATATTATAAATAAACATATATTATGATATAATAAATAATGAATAGCATATTTCCACACATCACAATAACTCAAAGCCTAGAATGGAGATTTGGTATCAGTATACCAAGACAAGGAAACAGTGTAATCACCGAAACTCACCAAATGTCTTTCACTTTTGTGGTAAGGCTGCACAACTGGAAGACCAAGTGGAGTCACCCATCTTACTGGCTGATTTTCTGATGCAATAACCTATAGAAGTTTCATGATCTTATTAATGTAAATTACAAAATCTACTTACAAAAAACTGAACATTGTGTAGGTCAATGGTTAATGACTACATGCAGATATACCTTCGCACAATCTCCAAGCCACCCCATAATACTGCGTGCAGCATGGAACATCTCTCCTAATGCAGTCATTGTGACCTAAATCAACAAAGAAAATGAAAAGAAAAGAGGCGTTACATCAAATGAAGTCACTCTAATTCCCTATCCTCCCAAGGAATTTGTGACAACATGGCCCATAAATGAATTTGCCAATAGAACTGGCTAATAGATGTATGAAGTTTTAGGCTGTGGGATTTCCTGATGATAATCAAGAAACATTTAAATATTTGCAATCAATAGTCAACCTTAGATGAGCATGGTGGAGGAAGTGGATTATGTATATCCCACGTACGAGGAAAGGGCCTTGTATCTAGATGGTGGCAATAGGGGAAATGCAAAAATTTACAAGTATCAATTGCAATAATAAGAAAGCAACAAAAACTGCATACTTTTCATGGAAGCAAGAGATTGTAGATCAAACAAGCTTCACACTATCTGTAGCCTCCTAAATCAAGTCTAGCTTGAATTTTCCAAATTGGACTCCATTGTGCTGCTAATCCTAGGATTTCAATAGTTGGTGCCCATAGATCAAACAAGCTCCCCATGTACCTGGAACCTCATCAATCTAGTCTAGCTTGTTTTTTACCAAATTAGACTCCATTGCTATGCTAATCCCAGGATTTTAACACTTGACCCATAGATCAAATAAGATCCACACACATGCCAGCAACCTCCCCAATCTAGTCTAGCTTGAATTTTCCAGATCACACTCAATTGTTTTGCTAATCACAGGATTTTAACAGTTGATCCATAGATAACCTAAGAATAAGTAAATCACAAGCCACTCAACTTCTTAATTTCTTATATGCACTTAATCCAAAGGGGTCTTCAGCCCATGATAAAAAGAGCCATCCATCATATACTAACCTCTAACAATTCCTTTCTTTCTCTACTTGAATCATTTTTTACTATTCATGCAAAAGTTCAACTAAACAAAGGAGGTTTGCAATGAACAGCTTTGCTTATGGCTAACATAAAACTTCGTCAAATCAGCTATAAATAAATCCACCAAAACAAATTCATGCAGCTAATTCCACGAGCAGGAAAAAACTTGATGGAGTTGAGTACAAAGCAAATATTGATTCCTCGCTTTGTCACAGATGCATATCCACTATTTGACTATTTGTTATCTGGTTGGGTTACATGTTTACGAAGAATATTTAAGATGCTTCTATATGGTAGGTTATTTACCCTAGCAGCATAGCAAGAAGCTTGGAATAGTAACAAATCATCAGATATTACACCCCTCTCTTTCAACCTCCTCCTGATTTGTTCACGTGCTCCAATATAGGTGACTCCATATACTGAAGTCATCACTGTCTGCTTCACCAATTTACGATCCACCTGAACTAACAACATGTCAACATCATAAGCTGCATATATTAGTGAAACGCAGTAAGACTTCAACAAGAAAATTAACCTGATCAATTAAGATCTTGGCTAGGAAAGCAGATGGACCACTTGCTGAGTCCTTCAAGCAGTCTCTTTTCAATATGTTAAGAACCCTACAAATTGTAACTGCACGTGAAGTCAGTAACGGTAAACAATATCACAATTCATTGGGTGTATGCACAGATGTCTTGTTGAGTAATATGATAAATTTATGATTCAGTAGTCTGCTGGTATCCAGTTGCCTTCACAATTTTTTATTTTTCTAATAAAATATATTTCATCTCTTCCAAAAAAATATCATCACCTGATAGCTATTTCTGAATAAACATCTGCAGGTCTGTCTCCAGCAACTAAGTTAACTGCAGCTGCTTCCAACTGCAAACAGGCATCAAGCCAAACAGAAAAAAGTGAGAACAAGGAATTATGCAACAGTTGTATAACACCAGGTTCTGTCAAAGAATATGAAGCATAAACAGGATAACAAGACTAAGGGTAATTAACTACCATGTAGGCTCATAAAGTTCTAGCAAATGGGATACCAGGAGAGCTTTTTGGCAGTCTAAGAAATCCAGATACTGTCACGTATGCAAACTTGAGACTCAATCCTAAGTGTGTTTCTCACCATCACACAACACCAACCCTAACCTGGTTTATCCTACACCTATAAACATGTATATCGGTATCGATTGTTCATCAATTCCAACTTGGAAAAGATAAGTTTCTTATCACTGGCACTTTCTAAATGCCTCATTTTTTTAGGAAATTAAGCATGCACCTCATACCCATAGTATCATGGTGATTATTATTCTTAATTCAAAAGGAATACTAATAATAATTTCAACCAAACTCCACAAGCCTTCATGCATGCTACCACTCTAGAAAGTTGGTAAGGCTGCACTGCACACTTTGATTTAAATACTTACATAAAATAATGCAAAATACAAGTATTTAGCTGCACAAAGTGACTGCATTGAGATTCAATGAAGAATGGTCCACCAAGAAACTTCAGTGCATTGAATTGAACCATTCAAATAATTCCCAGGAACACGACTCACTACTCACTGTAACATACTAAAATGCTTACAGATACAGATTTTATTACATGAAATGAAACATCATGAACACCAAATTTAAAATTAAAATCCAAAGAAATATTGTTTAGAAATGAAGTGCAGAGCAAAAGATAAAAGAATAAATACGACAGTTCCCAGACTCATGAAAAACATTACATCAACCCCAGGAGAAGAAAATAAGCAGTTTTCACATACATTGTCTCTCCCTAGTGCTGCATAATGCTGCAAACCATTGCATGAACCATCCTACAAGAAAGCATTATTCTCATTAGCACTAATTTATGCCCACTTCAATACAGTTGAGATAAAATTCATGGTCACAGATCTTGGTACTTAGCACAGCCAGGATCAACAAAAGCAAATAGGTCCTCCAGTGCAACTCCTCTCGTAAAACTTAACTACAATTCGAGAAAAACTGAAAGCATCTATGACAAAGAAGTCCAAAGATGAATGTCAAAGATCATCCAACTTGGTTAACATCAATGAAAAGACCTTTAAAATATGAGTAGAATGGTGTGTTCCCTCATTGGTGGGCATTCACCATTATTAGATACCAAATAAAAGGTAACTAAAAGACCTGTTGATCTCAAATTATGTACTCTTTGCTGATTTCTTCTTTTCTAATTACTGACAAAGAGTAAGTGACCCTCCTAGGGGAAATTACATTGCAGACTTGTGTGTAAGTTGAGCAAATTCGAAGTGCAAATATCATGTGAACAAGATTCCAAATATCTAGCAAGGCACTGCCCCGCATCATGATTGTGCAAATATGTGCTGTTTCAACTTTCACAACCGCTATGAACGGGAATGACCAAATTTATTTTCCATTTGAGACACTTTTGTAATGGTTCAATTAACATCAATTGGAACCAGGAGGCATCTGCTACAAAAATTAGTTGAATTTCAGCGAAATTAGTCGAATTAATTAGGTATTTTGGACAATCTTAGCAAAGTTCACCTAAAATCGAAGTTGTGAGATATGTGCAATTGGCAAGTAGCTATCCAAGAGAAACAAGAATGAATTGCAATATGGAGAAGAGACAATAGAGAGAAGAAAGAGGAGAAAAACAAGTTGAGAGCCTAAGAGGAAAGGCATTGAAAGTAAAATGAGAAACGAGAACCATCTACTATAATCAATAGAGAAGATCGAATGTACTTTTACTTATAGCGACTAGCAAACCAGCGATCAATCGAACTAAGGTTTATGTTTGCAAGACCATTAAAGTCTGACCATAAGTTTTTTTCTTTTCTTTTTTTTATAATAGTTTTAAGTTAACACAAGCAATTTTCATTAAGCATTATTAATATTAAAATACACGTTCAAACCTATTATATGCATACTTTTATAAATAAAATTTATTTATTTCTGTTTGTTTTATCATTTAAAAAAAATTATGGATATGTTAGCAATTACATAGTATTTTTTGAAGTTTTCTAAGTTAACAAATTTTTACAAAATTTCTTTCAAATTTCTCAAACTCTTCAAATTAATTCTAATTTTCAAAGGTAGAAGTTTAGGGCGAAGTTGAATTTCCGTTTCTTGATTCTGAGCATGGTAACCAATGCAGTATAAATCAGTGGGGTACATAATTAAAACCAAGTATTTCCTCCAGTGGTCAAAGGATTTCAGTGGAGCATAGAGTATCACCTGGTGAATGGGCAGATGGGAGGTGAAAGTGTGAGGTGATGAACTCTTCAGGGCTTCAGACAAATTTATACATGCTGCTAA
>JAJIYU010013195.1:0-14085 GCA_030144865.1 Tinospora cordifolia
AAAAGTGTGTAAAATGGTAAGTTTTTTGGTGAAAAATTTGCAAAAATTTAAATTTTCGTGCCCCCCAAGCATAGGAAAATAGCAAGTTGGCTTGGAATTGGAAAACCAAGCTTATAGAAATTTTTTTGAAATTTTTCTGATTTTTCTCGGATTTTATTTCGGATTTTTGGTTATTTATACGGAGCATAGTATATCGGCCGTTGGATTGGTCTTGAGATGCGTTTCGTGATCAAGATCGGGCGGATGGAAGATCGATCATTCGATTTTCCTCGGGATTCGAACGATATCACGGATTATTGGATCTCGGCGCTCCGATTGTCCTCGAGTAACGCATAGATTTTGCGATCTCCGATTACGAACTCGTTCTGGAGGCTTGGATGGGCCTCGCGACATGCATATTGTGATCGGCTTAATCGTTTTTGATGTGGACCATCAGATTTACCTCGATCATCGCACTCATTCCGATTTCGCGATTGATTCTTTGCGCCTTAATCCTGATCATCCGATTATCCTCGAGCTCTGTTGTGAGATGATCATCAGATCGATGCTTCGGATCCTGGCTGTTCGATCTTCCTCGATCAGAGAACTCGTTCCCGATCTTCCCCAGTGCCTCGATCTGAGCAGTCTGATGATCCTCGAGTAACGCATCATATCCTATCTATCTCGAACCTGGATTGTCCGATACTCCTCGAGTCACGTAACCTGAATCTTGGCCGTTCGATTTGGCTGATCTGGTGCTCCTGAACATCGTTTAAGTCTTTGATGGTGACCGTGCGATTCCAGATCTTACAGATGATGGATTCTGGCCGTTTGATCGTGTTTCTAATTACAAAAATCAGTTTCTAAGGTTTCTTTTATCCGAAAATTACTAATTATCAACCCATTTTTACTTTCTAACTTGTGTAAACATTGATTTTTTATTAAATCATGCTATTTTATGGATTTACTATTATTTTTTCCTTTCTAATTTATTTAATATTGTATTTATTAGACATTTTCGAATTTCTTTAATATTTTTAAAGTTAAAAATTAAATAATTTGTATTTTTCATTTTCATGTATTTTTATTTATTTCCTATTTCATTTTCAGATAATAATTTATAAATTACACAATATTATTTATATAATGTTTGATTTATTTTTAATAAATACATTTTATTTAATTATATGAATTTTTTCTATGTACATATTCTTATAATATGTAGTATTAACATTTATTATGTTAACACACACCTTATTCATTCACATATTAGCTAATATGTGTAAATATTTTATTTCAATTTATTTCTTAAGCAATTCCTTAAATTTCATAATTAATTCCACCAAATTGAAATTTTCATATAATTATCCTAATTTTTATTATATCTCTAATATAAATTATTTTTCATGTGCCAACCCACCATTTGCACCCAAAATTTCTTAAAATCTTAAAAATTAATCTATTTGACTTATTTTATTTATTTTCTCAACTTATTTATCTTTAATTATTTGACAAAATTTTGGGGTATTACATTAATTAAAAATAAAAATTCTGTGGAAGTCTAATAAAATAAAACTTGGCAATATGCCCTTACATTGAATAAAAATAGAAGCTTTCTAAACATAGCTACTATCAAATTTTCATTGCCATCATATTCAATTTCCTGAAAATATTAAAAAGAGAGGGGTGAGCACATAGCCTAGTGGATCATCCATCAAACAACTAGCTTATTATTTCAAAATCTCTAACACATCCAAATTCGGACACTTTCAAACATTAAGTGATTCATACATCAAATTAGTTCAAGCTAACGTTATGACTAAAAGGGGTTCTACTTCCTTGATGTTCTTAATTTAAATACCCCTCTTTAGGGTGAAAAGATATTTCTTTGTTACTTTTCATAGGATGCCACATACCAAGTAACCCTTAGTTGCACTTTGCAATCACACACTCCAAGCGTGTGTTAAGAACACCCATAGCACCTATATAGGTCACCATGATAGTATGTGATTCTTATCTTCACTTTCTTATGTTTAAGATCTCATAATCATAAAAGAAATTCATAATATAAATTTTAGAACTTTAAACAACCAAGAAAGCATGAAAACATCATATAGCATGCTTCAAACTTTAAAATAAATCCTAAACGTGGAATCTAAGCATCTCATGCTCTCATGAGTGATTAAAATATAAAAACATGTTAGATTGAAATTGAAACATGAATAGACATGTCGAAAACTGATATTAAACATGTTGAAATCTAAAACTATACATGCATGAACATCTAGGAATTCAAAATAAGAAAATAGTGTTCTAGAAATGCCCTCTACCTTAATTTGAGTTTCTAGTTGAATTTGGCAGAAGTTTCCCTTATCTACACTTTCATATCTTCAAGAACTTTTAACCACCAACAAAAATAACTCTCTAAAATACTGAAATCGAACTTCTCACACAAGAGGGAAAATAAAAGTGAGAAGAGGTGCCAAGAAGAGGGCAGGAACAAGCAAAGAGGGAAGTGTTAACTCTTTACTTTGGGATGAGATGAATGTGAGCAAGAGGTGATTTATAAAGATGTTCTTGAGCACCATGGGGACGGTTTAGACATCACACACAATGGAAATCTTTCCATACATAATGAAGAGTTTTGCATTGATCTGGGCAAGTGAGCTCATGACTGGGCAAGTGGTACCACTAAGGTTTCTAATCCAAGTGTGAGTAAAATCTTTGAACCTTTTTTGTTTCTTTTATGTGTGTGAACACAATCAAAGGTTAAGAATACATTCTAATCTCTCTTGGACATCCTCTATCAGTAGGGAAACATTCCAATATGTTGTGATTCATGAAATCAAATAAGTTTCTAATATAGGCACACGAAAACAAAGCTTTGGAATGTTTCTTAGTTCCCTTGGATTCTCTCCCTTTTTGGTTCCACATGTAAGCATGAGGTAAGTTTCTATTTTCTGATTTTTCTTAGGTGAAAGAATCTTTCTATATCTCTTTAAATCATCCACTCTTCTCTAAGCTTCTATCTTGGGTTTGTCACATGTGTGCCCACAAACATACATATGAGACGTTTCGTACATAAACTTGGTATACATGATCATTTATCTTGGCACATGGAATCATTCTTCATGGTATCTATAGGCGTGGGCATACATGATCATTTGCATGGCACATGGGATCATTCTTCATGGTTTCAAATGATGGAAACGTCCCAATGAGGTTGAGTAGGGTAAGGGTGTACATGATCATGGTGTTCCACCCATATGACTTGCACATGTTTAAGGGTGGCCATGTATTCATGTGTCCATAAAAATTAATATATCTTTATTCACAAAAAATTATGATTTATGACCTATAGCTTTGGAATCACATGAAAAAATTAAGAATTTCAATATATGGTTTGACCAAATTTGTTTTCATTTACTTTCTTTATTTAGAACCAACTGAAAACACTATGAAATAAAAATTCAAATCATTGTCAATTGTCCTAATTTTTGGATATGTTGTTTATTTTGTTAATTTATGTCATCCCATTTCGTTTCGAGTCATTTCGATTTCCCGAAGTACCCTAAATGCCAATTCTTTCTAATTTGGACTACCTGAAGGGTATTTGTCAAATAAAAAACCCTAATCTTGACCAATTATTTTAATTTTTGGATATGTTGCCCAATTAGTTGGTTCATGTCACTTTATTTCATTTTAAGTTGTTTTGGGTCCCTAAAGCTTTCCAAATGAGACTTTTGAAAACTTGCCAAATTTAGCCCCGAATTGAGCCCAGTTTTATTTTGTACCCAATTTCACTCAATTGATATTAAATTTCATTTAATTAAATACAGAGTTTCAGGGTATTACATCCTCCTCTTGTTTTTTGAACTTCCTACTCAAGGCATCGACCACCACATTGGTCTTCCCCAGATGGTAGTGTAGTTGAAAATCACAATCCTTATGGAACTCCAACCATCTTCATTGCCTGAGGTTCAACTCTTTTTAGGTGTAGATGTGCTTCAAACTCTTATGATCTAAAAACAAATAAACTTTTCACCATAAAGATAGTGTCTCAAGATCTTCAAAGTAACCACTATAACGGCTAGCTCTAAGTCATGTGTTGGGTAGTTCTATTCATGGATCTTTAGTTGTTGCGAGGCATTAGCAAGAACCTTTCCATCTTCCATCAAGATCGCTCCCAATCCATTGTGTGAAGCATCCACATATAGAACATAAGTAATACCATGGGTAAAAGTTAAGATGGGGGGCCGAAGTCAATCTCCTTTTTAGTTCTTGGAATGCTTGTTCACACTTTTCATCTCAATTGAACTTCACTCCCTTTCTAGTTAGTTTAGCCATGGGTTCTGCTAACTTGAAGAAGTCTTGGATAAATCTTCGGTAGTATCCAGCTAGGCCTAAGAAATTCCTGATCTTTGTATTTGTCTTTAGTTGCTTCTAGTCCATGACAGCTTCCGCCTTCTCTAGGTTTATAGAGATGCCTTCCTCTAATACTATGTGGCTAGGGAAGTTGATCGTCTTCATCCATAATCCACACGTGCTAAACTTGGCATACAATTGATGTTTTCTAAGGATTTCCAACACAAGTTTCAAATGTTCTAAGTGTTCGGCTTCTAACTTAAAGTAAATCAAGATGTCATCCACGAATACTACTACAAAGTGGTCAAGGTATTGTCTAAATACTCTGTTCATCAAATCCATGAAAGATGCTAGGGCATTGGTTAAACCAAAAGGCATCACGATAAACTCAAAGTGTCCATCTCGTGTCCTAAAGGACGTCTTGTGTATGTCTGACTCTCAAATTCTCAATTGGTGATATCCTGACCTAAGATCAATCTTTGAGAAATGGGTGCTCTTCTCAATTGATTGAATAGGTCATCGATCCTTGGTAAAGGATACTTGTTCTTTATGGTTGCCTCATTCAGTTTTTGGTAGTCGACACATAGTCTCATGGACCCATCTTTTTTTCTTCACGAATAACGCCGAAGCTCCCCATAGTGATTCACTTGGCCTGATGAATCTTTTTTCTCGGAGCTCAACTAGCTGAGTTTTTAACTCGATTAGCTCTACTGGTGCCATCTTATAGGGAGATACGACTATGGGGTTGGTTCCAAGGTGAAGTTCAATTTTGAACTCCACTTCTCTAGCAGGAGGTAATCCAGTTAAGTCATTTGGGAACACATCTTCATAATCTCTAACAACCTCTAGGTCTTGTCCTCCTTGTTCTATAAGGTTCTCCTTGGAAAGTTTCTTGAGTTCATCTTTCTACTTTAAGCAGTTCAACATGGATGTCACCGTTGATTCTATAAGTTTCCCCCGAAGGTAATGTTATCATTACTCACCTCTTAGGGCAATCTATTTCTGCCTAATACTTGTTTAACCAGTCCATCCCCAAGATTACGTCATATCCATAAAATGGAAGTACATAGAGATTGGCTGAAATTAGCTCATTTCCAAATCTAAGGTCACAACTAAACATTCTTTTTGAGGCAACAATTGTTCCTAGAGTATTAAGATGCTTAATCATTTCTGAAAGTCATGTTTCAATTGCCGTATGATCTAATTTTCCATCGAAGGTAGTTGGACATAGCTTCTGGAACTCAATCATTAAGTTCCTTTGTTCTTTTATTCTCAGCAACAATTCAATTTGGCGCTACTAGACCATTTAATAATGAGCCTTGATGAACCTAAGGCTACGGTTGGGGTTCAGGCTGGGGCTATTCTAGAAGTAGATTCTATGCCTGAGGTAGAGCCATCATGACTTGTTCTACCACCTATCGGGTGATCTTTGCCAAAATCTTTGCGATACAATTGCTCCAATGTGAGTTGTCATTGCCACAGGTGCCTTCTGATCCCTTTGACTAGACTCATCAGTGTTTTTAGCCCTTGTCATGTTTCCTCGGGTTCTAGCCATTATCTTTACGTCAAAAACCGTTTTAGTATCTAATAAAGTAACATAGCAGAGAAGTTATAATCTCATTTTCAATCAATCTATGTGTATCAAGCCCATCTTTCCTTATCCTTAGGATACAAAATGTTTTTCAAGACTTGAGATAACAGTTGTCCCATCCTTTTTTGTTTGTCAAGTTCGTATTCGCAAGCCTTTCATTTCGTTCATATTATCATAACTCTAGATTCATGTCTCTAGGTTCTTGATTCGTTCATTAGCCTAGCTTTTAAGTTCTACTTGAGGGTTTCAAGGCCCTCTAACATTGTTAGGTATAGGATTTGGTATCATAATCAAAGTAGGTGATATACATGAATTTAAAACAAGTATAGCATGCATTCAATCAAACAATCATATAATCATACAAGTTCATGCTAGCATAGCAAAACTTTAGGTTTTCATCTAACCTTTCAAGTTCAAGTATCCCATATCACCCTAGCCCTTTGACTTAGACTTCTACATAGAAATTTGCCATACCCAATCAATTTTGCAAATGTCTCGGCAACTAAGGCTTTTCAAGCCCCACTATACCTAACTGTCTCATACCAGCCAAGCATAGGGAAACAAGTTCTTCTAAAGTCACCGATCATTCACTAAACATGGTTTGTTATTCTCCAAGTCTAGGCTTCCTCCATTACCTTGAATTCCTATGCGTCCTATACCATTTAGAAATCAAAGATACAGAATCTTCCTGATCTCATGTCCTGATCAAACAAGTGTTTTGTTTTCACACATTTTCAATCTCTAATCTGTCTTAAAAGTTTTTTTCATTTTTTGATCCACTGTGCCACCCTTGGCTACTCCTAGTTTCTACTTAAGGTCTCTTTTCTTGAGCTAGGGTTCTAATCTAGTTGCAAAGTTCTTTTATTGAATTCTCGTGCTCTGTCTAGTCAAGATACCACCTTTGGCATCTTTTTAGAACTCGAGCAAGTTACTTGCCTTAAATTTTTACCTTATTATTTTCTTTCATAGAAAGTAAGAGTGTTCTTCAACTTCGACTACTCGTATGAGCTGGTGGGACAACCTCCAGATTGGGTAGCGAGACCGAGGTCTGCTTAGCAACTATGCTTTCTAGAATGTTATAACCTATATCCATTTCAATGTTTAGCTTTACATGGGATAAGGCTTTCCCACTATCAACTCAACTTGCAATCTTTGTATCCAACCAAAACATTTCAAAACATGTATTTTCTTTTTGAAAATGACTTTCCAAAATAGCTTTTCAACTTCAAAAATAGAAGATAGGGCATTCCAAACCTGATTGAGTCAATACTTTCTAAATCTGATACCACCATTGGTATAAGATCACACTTCTAATTCTAACTTAGCAACTAATGCCTTGACTTGACTTTCTAATTCTAGCTTAGTATATCTAACAACTGAGCTCTAATACCACCTTTGGTATAAGATGAATCATCTTTTTTTTCCAATGAGTTACATCCTTGGCTCTAATATCACCTTTTGTAACACCTTGAACCCTTGAGTTCTTATTTGGCCTTAACCACACTGCGGGTCTGGCTCGATATTACTTTACAAGTGACTCACACTTGACTTTCTAGTTCTTTTATCCCAAGTCTCATTGAATACTAAGAGTACCTAACTCGTTTAGATTTAAATAATTAATCCAACAAGACAAAACAATTAGAGATGAAAGAAATCTTTAACATTCTTTATTTATTGAATAAAGGAAAGAATACATAACTCAATTAAACTATTACAGTAGAATATCAAAATTTGGGCAACATGCCCTTACAATTAAATGAAATATTCTAAGTAGAGATATTCTAAGTCTTGATCATGCACCTTTAGTTAATTAATTCCTTGAAAGATTTAAAGTAAGAAGGGTGAGCACAAAGCCTAGTGGATCATTCTAAAACAACTAAATCATTATTTTGAATCAATAAGACATCAAAGTCAAACACTCACAATCATTAGGTGTTTCAAACAATTTCTTGTTTGCAGTTGTAAATTAGACTAAAAGGGGTTTCAACTCTTGATGTTCTTCGCAAAATACCTCCCTTGAGTGAAGAGACATTTTTTAAGCCAAACTTCATTGGTTTTAGGGCCTAAAAATGAATGTATACAGACTACTGTGGTAGTAAAATTAAGGTTCCCTAGTTACCATGGTAGCCTATTCGTTTCTTTACCCTTCACCAATCATTTTGGTTACCTCCGTCTACAGTAGTACATAGAGATGAAGACACACTATTGCCCACCAATTGGGGTTCTTTTGAATACCTCACACCACCATAACTAAGTAATCATTAAATTATGATTTAACAACATTAAAAGTGTATCAAATACTAAGAAACCAACTTTTACTACAAGAAATTGACGATATAACAACGTCAATTCGACAACGAGCATCAACGACTATTGTAAAAGAAGGCATACAACAACGTTCATAAAATATCTATTGTCAAATCGCTTATGTAAGAGGTGTGCAACAACGTTCACCATGGGAACATTGTTGAAAGGGCCATTACAATGAGTAGACGAACGTTGTTCTATGTTATTACAACAATCGTAGTTGCCCGTTATCGAATGACACATTCTACAACGTTCGTTAATCAATTGTTGTTAAAAGAACGTAAGTTATTACAACATTCATTCGTGAACATTGTCTATAGCCATCTATAACAACGTTTATTCGACCGTTGTAAATATATTACGTTATAATATAAAGCGTGAATAATAGTATAACTCATGAATGGCAGTATAATATAGGTATAATGATCAAATAATGTGCATATAAAGTGGTAGGGATAACGATAGAATAATGCATAAATAATGGTATAACCCGTGAATGGGGGTATAATGATCGAATAATGTGCGTATAAAGTGGTAGGGATAGCGATAGAATAATGCGTGAATAATGGTATAACTCATGTGTAGTGGTATAATGTAGGTATAACGCTAGAATAATGCACATATAAAAGTGTAGGGATATTGATCGATCATTGTGTGAATGATATATATGGTATATATAACACTTGAAATGTGGTATAATGTAGGAATAAATATTGAATAATGTGTGTACAAAAATCTAGCGATAACGATCGAATAATGGATGAATGATGGTATAAATAACCCATGAAATGTTATATAATGTAGGGATAAAGATCGAATAATGCTCGTATAAAAATCTAGCGATAACGATCGAATAATGCGTGAATAATTGTATATATAACCCGCGAAATGTGGTATAATGTAGGGATAAAAATCGAATAATGCCCATATAAATTTATAGTGGTAACAATCGAATAATGCATGTAAAAAATTGTTCTGTTGGTCAATAAATCTTATGAAATTATATGCGCGCATTATTCATTTATCCCCGCATTATTATGACTAGAAATTCAGGCAGAAAAAAATCACCATGGGAAATTCCAGGGAAGTTATAGATCCAAGGATCCAACCATTCAATGGAGATGCTCTAAGATACATGATGTTTGTACATGGAATAATTAAACTAGTAAAACAAGTCAAAATCATTGAAAACAGAAACTAACCTGGAAAAATCAAATGCCAGATACAAGCCTGTATGCTATAAGAAAAAAATATTGCAATATCTAAAGCATTGAGCAAACCATTAACTTATTTCATTTATGGTTTTACTCCAATTTGGGGAAAGCACATGAAGATATGGTTAAGGTTACAGAAAAACTTTAAACCTTGCAAATCATAGATTTCTTGCTCTAATCTTTTCTTCTTCTCATCAAGTGCTGTCAATTTCTTTTCATGATCTCCAATCAACAAAGCAACTGTCAGTCATCCATCCTTTATACTCTAGTAGATCACGAAAGTATTTGTTCATGCATCTCTTATGGTACTTTCTGAATTTTTGCTCACTGATGGTACTTTTTGAAACATTCAAGATATAATTAGTGCTGGATAGATTGCAGCAACAAGCACACGATGCATCAAGATATGTATCTATATATGTCATTCTACCTTCCCATCATTCATTGTTGACTCCAGCAAGGCGTGCATTTTTTTTGAGAGGAAAATCATTGATGTTGGTGACTGCAACTGTTTTACATTGAAATGTTATTATGCTTAAATACGAATAATATGTATAGTGTGTATTATTCGCACTGGTTAATACAAAACATTAGGGAAATTTTATTGAATGAATGATTTGGGATATTTGGTTAAACTATGGTTCGTATGTTTAACTGCACTGATTATTTATGTATTCTTTGCAAAATATAGTTTTACTATGCCAATTAGATAATTAACATATATTTTGCAAAGAATACATAAATAATCAGTGCAGCATAGTTTAACCAAATATCCTAAATCATTCATTCAATAAAATTTCCCTAATTTTTTGTATTAACCTAGGAGAATCATACACACATGTACATATTATTCGTATTTAAGCATAATAACATTTCAATGTAAAGCAGTTGCACACGCTTTGCTGGAGTCAATGTAACACCCCAACCCCCATATCTTTAAGCATTGGACATAACCACCATTCTCTTGATAGTGGACTTACCCAACTGGCGGGTTGGGCTGGTGTTACTTTATAAGTGACACACGTTCTTCTCTTTTTCAATATCTCGTGCCTTTGTATAAAAATTCAAGAATACAAAATTTTTACTTTAATAAAATCAAGGCAAATTAAAAAAGATAAAGAAATTCAAACTATTTTATTCATAATAGAGAATTTTGAAAGTATAAAACTTTTCAGAAAACTATTTATTACAGCAAAAACTTCAAAATACTTTTCAGTAGAAAAGATTTAAACTTTGGGCAACATGCCCTTAAAAATTCTAAAAATAATAAGGTAGAAACTTTCTAAGAATTATCAATGTTCAACTGCTTCATAGGTTTCACGTTCTTGAAAATAATAAGAAAGGAATGAGTGAGCACATAGCCCAATGGATCTTTTTCAAACAACCATCTTTCATATTCAAACTCATAACACAATCATAATTCAAACACTTGTAATCATTAGACGTTTTAAACAACAATTTGTTCAAGTCGAGTCTCAGACCAAAAGGGCCTTTAATCCCATGATGCTCTTAACTAAGTAAACGGGGCCCACTCGGCATCACCCCGTTCGTGGCACGTGTCGGCATCAACTCGTTACACGTGGTGACTCACAAGGTATTGTGGTACACGACCCTCAAGTACTTAGGTCTGAAAACCATATGACCTAACTCATATGAAAAGAACATCCATAGCGTTGCCTTGACCACTATGATGGTACGTGGTTATTATCACCATTGTGTCAGTTTAACTCTCATATCATGATCTCATAAAATAAATTTAAGAACATGAAATCAAAGTAAAATTCAGAATATACACAATCAATTCATGAAACACTCATAAAACATGCATCATACTTTAATTTAAAAGCCTAAGCATGATATTAACATGGTGTGGATGATATAATTGCTTAAACATGAATCAAAACTGAAAAACTGAAATAAACTTTTAAAATTCTGAAACTGAAATTAAAAAATCTTTGATTTCAGTGAAAACACACAACCAATGAGTATGTTATAAATTTAAATAAGAACAGAAGGGTGTTCTAGAAATCACTTCCACCTTTTGACGCTTTCTTCAGAAATTTCTGCGGCAATTCCCCCACGTACTAGTGCCAACGAAGATCACCCAAATTAATTCTCCAACCCAAGAGAAAAACTTCTCACACACAAGAGAGAGGAAAGAAAGGTGAGAAGAGGTGCTAAGAAGAGGGCATAGAGAAAATAAGAGAAAATTTTAACTCTTATTTTTTGGAATGAGAGAAGTGGGAGCCTAGAGGGTTTATATAGATTTTCAAAGAGGGAAAAATAGAAATATTTGAATTTTTCTTGGAGTAAAATACCTAAATTCTCTAGAATTTCATATTTCCTAGTTATAAGAGGAAAATAAGTATTTTCAAATTTTTTCTGAAATTTAAAAATTAATTTTCGGTACTTATCTCAATTTTTCGATAATTTCTGGCGAATTTTCGTTCAATTTTTGCATTCTTCGTATTTTATAAACCGGCTAATATCTCAGTGCATCGAATTATCCTCGAGACACGCACACGAATCAGATCAGAGGGTCGAGATCGGTGTGCGCGAAGTCGCACTGTGCGACTTCGTGATCGAGATTTCACGGCTTTAATCATGGCCATTTGATCATCCTTGATCATCTCTGTCCGTTTGATCTTCGTTATCCTGTGTACTTGGGCGTTGGTACGAATCATCTTGCGGCCGTCGGATCGTGAGATCGAATTTACCTTATCAAATTTTTAAATTTAAGTTATGTACTATTAAATACAATCAAGGCATGAAATAATTGAAATAGAAAGAAAGTCAAGTGTGTGTCACTTGTAAAGTAACACCGGCCTGGCCTGTCGTTTGGTTTAGCCCACTGTCAAGAGAATGGTGGTCGTGTCCAATGCTTAAAGATACGGGGGTTGGGGTGTTACATAGGAAATCTGTCCATCTTTCTTGTGCAACGTTTTGGTATGAGTATATTTCCAATCCTCCATGGTGCACACAGTTTGGTAGGTGGCAATTAGGGTTTCCTTTTCCAAGTGTAAACACATGATGTGAGCAAGTTTGAGTTTCCTTCTTGTGTGTGAGCACAATCTTGGCTTGGAGCACTTGCTATCTTGGTTTGGGCATCAATATAGGTGTGATTTTGTGAGCAAGGCAACTTTCCAATATGTTTTAGTAATCAAATCTTCTATTGTAATTCTTGGATTCCTTTTCTTGTGTGTCAGGTGAGAGTATGGAAACATTTAAATTTTTATTTTGTGTGTCATGGATTTAATGGATTTGGTGTGCACAAAATCAACAACACTTGCGCAACAAGGCTTGGACGATTTGGCAACTTTCTATTTTCCTCTTGGACTGAAATGTGCAACAGTTTGGGATGACCTTCCATAGTTTCTTTGTTCCTCTTGTGCATTATGGAAACTTTCCCATGTCCTTCCTTGCGGTGCACTTAGATTTGCAAAGATTTTGGGATGTTTTCTAATATTGGTGTGCACATAGATTGGTGCTGATTTGGGCGTCCTTTTGTGTGCACAACGACCATGGGAAACTTTCTATTGTAGGTTTATTTTCTTGTGTGCACATGGATCATCTTAGTATCTTTCCAATTCATTCTCTTGTCTGTACATAGGAAAACTTTCCAATTCCCTAATGATTTGAGGGGTGCTCATGAATCAGCATGGGAAACTTTCCTATTTCTTAAATTATATATATCTATGTGATATGCTTGTTGATTTCTTCTTCTATTTGGGATGTCATATGGTTTCTAGTCCTCTTTTGGTCAAGATAGCATAGGATTCTCATGGAAACTTATGTTCTTGATTCCTTGGTGTGCTCATGGTTAACCTTCTAATGTTGGAAGCTTCCATTCATGGTTTTTCTGTGTGTGCTTATGATCATCTTTCATATATGGTTTAGCAACGTTTTTGGGATTCTTTCTAATATGGATTAGCAAAGATTTGCATTGTAATAACCCAAAATTTTGTCAAATAATTAAAGATAAATAGGTTTAAGAAAATTAAATGAAATAAGTCAAGTGAAAATAATTTCGAGGATTTTAAGAGATCTTTGGATGCAAACTGTGGGTTAGCAAATGAAAAATAATATATATTGGAGATATAATATAAAATAGGCAAATAAGACCTTAATTTGATAATTCAATTTAATAGAATTAATTATGAAATTTAAAGAGTTACTTCCATTTCTTAAGAAATAAAAAAAATAGAAATAAAGTATACACACACACACACACACACACACACACACACATATATATATAGGTTAATGTGTGTATGAATAATATGTGTGTAATGAATGTTAATACTACATGTATTTACATAATTGAATGTAACACCCCAACCCCCACGTTCTTTAATTTGAGAGTTGGACATAACCACCATTATTTTTGACGGTGGACTTAACCAATTGGCGGGTCGGGCTGGTGTTACTTTACAAGGGACACACACTTGACTTTCTATTTTTCAATACCACATGCCTTAGAATAAATTCAATAGTGCAATTTCACATTTAATAAAATCGAGGCATTTAAAGGTAAAGAAAAATTCAACTTTTTATTAATAAAAGAAAGTACATAACTTTCTAATTCAAGAATAAACTATTACATTGTTTATCAAAAGAGATTCATAAACT
>JAJIYU010013196.1:0-14007 GCA_030144865.1 Tinospora cordifolia
TGTGCTAGTTGTGATGTCACTTGGGAAGGGATCGCGACAATAATGTATAATATTATTAAATGTTTAGAGTTGAGTCTATTTTAAATAGACGAATAACCAATAATTCAATTCGAAATACAGATAGAGATGCGGCCCAGGTAGGGCAGAGCACCACCCAGGTGGTGCAGACCACCACTCAGGCTTACGGAGTTGACACCACCACCACCTCCAATTTAGCATGAGCAAAACCCTATACAGAAGCTCGAGGATATGATTAGGGCGTCTATCGAGGCTACTCAGGCCCTGAAAACCTCATTGAGGGAGAGACTCGACAAGATGAAGGCTGGCAAACAAAAGGATGAGCTAGTAGCGTAACTTGCTCCACCTATACCACCGGTTATTGAGCCACTAGTTGAAACAATAGTAGCTCCTGCCGCTATTATGCCAGATAGACGAAGAGATGAGAGATCCCATACCCGACCCCTCAAGAGCTTCATGGACTTGTCCCTGAGAGGTTCAGAGGTGGCATTAGCTTAGAGGCAGCAAAAGACTAGTTGTTCAACATGGAAAAAAACGATGAAGCGCTGTGATTATCTGTGGCAGACCAAGTTTTATTCTCAACACATATGTTGGAGGTTGAGGCTGCCGGATGGTAGTAATCTACGAGGAGTAGAGATGGCCCGATCACCTCTTGGGCTAGGTTTAGAGAGCTCTTTCTTGATGCTTACATTCCAGAGGCTAAGTTGAAATGTAAGAATATTGAGTTTCTAAGCTTGCGCCAAGGGACCATGACAGTGAGAGAGTATACACATCAATTCCTATGGCTAGAGGCTTATACATTGGGATTGATAGCTAAGTGTAGAAAGAGAGAGAGGGATGGGTGTTACCAACGAGGACTAAGGGTCGCTATTAGGTAGACGACTTCTACATCTAAGGCGTGGACTTTAGAGAATATCTAGAGGGAGGCCTTACAGTATGAGATGGACGAGTTGGATGAGTGCCCTAATATTTTTATTGTATTGGGTACCACTCCCTTGCCACAACAGCAAACATAATTACATACTCAGCCATCATACAGAGGTAGGCCCAGAGGTTATCGGGGTTGTGGTTGTGGTCGTCACTAGGGGTACAAGAAGAGGAAGTTTTTTGAGGCATAGGCGAGCACCACTCCCGATCAAGCCTCGACAACAACAGTTGCACTTGTAGCCACTCCTGTTCAGACACAGTCACCGGCAGAGTACATTTTAGGGGGGTCGAAGTAGAGGCCATAGATAGAGTCAGAGTTACCAAGGAGGACAGAGGCCACCCCTTACATGTTATCAGTGTGGATAGGTTGGACACAAGAGGGCGAAGTGTCCGACTCTTATAGTGGGCCCTAGTTCTTCTACCCCAACTATCAAGGATAGAGCACAAGTTGTCCCCCAACATGATCTTGACTCGACGAGGACTTTGGTGGAAGGTACCGTCTCTCTGTGTGACTCATTTATCTACGTTTTGATTGATACTAGTTCTACCTTGTCTTTTATTTATGGATGTGTCATAGATAGATTGAGACTTAGACCAGTTAGGGCTCCTATTTGGTTAATGTTGAGTACTGCCACTTGGAAAGATATCTACCTCAACATGATATGTGAGAGCTGTGGCTTAGATTGGGGACTTTGAAACAATTATAGACTTTCGAGTATTGGAGTTTCTTAAGTGTGATGCCATATTCAGTATGGATTGACTAGCTGCATACCATGCACATGTGGATTGCTTTGCCAAGAGGGTTGTGCTTCAAATTCTGAGACAACCCACCACTATCTTTTAGGGTAGAGCTTTAGTTTGGCAGAATACTCATGGCAAATTGGTGATGCAGCATGAGATTAATACTCTAGCTAGTTTGATGACCATAGATGAGGCACCTTCATGGTTGAGTATTGATGAGATCCCAATCATTAGAGATTTCCCTAAGGATCTACTCGGCTTGCCCCCTAAGTGAGAGATCGATTTTATCATCGAGGTCATTCTAAGGACACAACCTGCATCGATTCCTCGTTACCATGTGGCGCTAAGGAATTACAGGAGTTGAAGGTCCAACTAGAGGAGTTGTTGAGTAATGGTTTCATTTCCCATAGTGTGTCGCCTTGGGGTGTTCTAGTACTATTTGTGAAGAAGAAGGATGGGAGCCTCCATTTATACGTCGACTATTGGCAGTTGAACAAGGTGACAATCAAGAATAAGTACCCTCTTCCACGTATAGACAACTTATTTGACTAGCTTTTGTTAGGGTGTTTTCGAAGATTGATCTAAGATCTAGGTGCCATCAACTGAGAGTCAAGGAAGAAGATGTACAAAAGACTACATTTTGCATTCGATATGGGCACTATAAGTTCTTAGTTAAGTCATTTGGCGTGACAAATGCCCCGGCTATATTTATGGACTTCGTCCAGAGAGTGTTTTGGTCATATCTTGATGCCTTTGTGATTATCTTCATCGATGATATCTTGATCTATTGGAGGTCTCGTGAGGAGCATGTCTAGCACTTGAGGATTGCACTACAGACCTTGAGGGAGCGTAGGATGTATGCTAAGTTCAACAAGTGCGAGTTTTGGTTGTCAGAGGTCTGATTTTTAGGTCACATGGTTAGAGCTGAGGGTATTTTTGTTGACCCCACTAAGGTTGAGGCAATTATAAACTGGCTGACACCTACCACAGTGACTGAGATTTGCAGCTTCTTAGGTTTAGCAGGCTATTATTGTCGTTTCATCCAGAACTTCTCAAGGATTGTAGCTTCGATAACAAAGTTCAAGAAGGATGTTCCATTTGTGTGAATTGATGAGTGCAAGGATGCCTTTCTTGAGCTTAAACGAAGATTGACGTCAACTCCAGTACTAGTATTGCCAGAGCCCGGTTGAGAGTTGACTATATACACCGATGCATCACAGATAGGCCTTAGCTGTGTGTTGATGCAAGATGACAGGGTTATTGCTTTTGTCTCATGACAATTGAAGGTTCATGAGAGGAACTACCCTATGCATGACCCAGAGTTAGCAGTTGTAGTATTTGCACTCAAGATATAGTGAAATTATCTTTATGGCAAGTTTTTCACGCTCTATGTTGATCACAAGAGCCTTAGATATTTATTCTCACAGAAGGATTTAAACATGAGATAGAGGCGATGGATGGAGCTCTTGAAAGATTATGACTTCACTATGGAGTACCACTCAGGGAAGGCTAATTCAGTGGTTGATGCTTTAAGTTGGAAACAGGTCAAGACTACATGCATGGCTAGAGACACGTCTCATGAGTGGATGATGATTGACTTTGCCACGATTATGAGTATCCATAAGTGATCTTCTGAGGCTAGAATTAGTGCACAGATCACAACCCAACTAGTTCAGGTTTAGGAGATGACAGAGGGATAGCCTTGTGATGTGGACTATGATATGTTTAGGGCTGGGGCAAAGGATACTTCTCATGGAGATGTTCATTTGATTCACAGGATACACTAAGATTCAAGAATGGCTACAGGTATTAGATGATGCTAACCTAAGACGTAATGTGCTCGAAGAGCTACACTAATCGAGATATGTTGTTCATCCAGATGCCAATAAGATTTACCAAGATGCCAAACACACATATTGGTAGCTCGAGATGAAATAAAACATAGCAATCTTTATTCAGAGATGTGATATGTGTCAGCAGGTTAAGGTTGAGCACCAGAGACCCGGTGGATCTTTAGAGGCTTTATCTATACCACAGTAGAAGTGGGAACACATTACCATGGACTTCATTATAAGACTACCCCGTACACAGTGGAAGCATGATGTTATTTGGGTAGTTGTGGATCGTTTGATGAAGTTTGCCCACTTTCTTCCTATGCATAGCAAGGATTTAGTGGAGCGATTAAGCCAAATTTATATTAGAGAGATTATGAGGCTCTATAGGGTTCCCTTAGCCATAATGTCAAACAGAGATGCTAGGTTCACATCCCGATTTTGGCAAGCATTACAAGTTCAGTTGGGGACAAAGATGAACCTTAGCACAACATTCCATCCACAGACTGATGGTCAGTTTGAGTGAGTGATCCTGATGTTAGAGGATATGTTGCAATCTTGCATCTTGGACTTCGATGGCAGTTGGAAGGATCATTTAGCCTTGTGTGAGTTTGCTTATAATAACAACTACCAATCGAGCATTGGGATGGCACCATTTGAAATGTTGTATGGTCGACCATATAGATCCCCTGCTTGTTGGGCCGAGACTAGTATCAGAGTAGTATTGGGCCTTGCCTTCATATAGGAGCAAAATGAGAAGACATAGAGGATTTGGCATAATATGAGGGCCACTCAGGACCGATAGAAGAGTTATGCCAATAATCGAATAAGGGTCTTTGAGTTTGAGGTTGGCGACTATGTCCTTCATATTTCACCTTGAAAGGGGCAAACATGCTTTGGGATTTTAGGGAAGATCGCACTGAAATCTATTAGCCCTTTCGAGATCCTTAAGAGGATCGACCCCATCGCTTATCGGCTAGCATTGCTGCCACAATTATCAGGTGTGCATAGCATGCTCCATGTTTCTATGTTGAGGAAATATTACCCCAATCCCTCACATATTATTAATTGGAGACAAATTGAGTTGCGAGAAGACTGTACATACAATGAGATGCTTATAGCCATCATCGATTGAATTGTGAGGAAGTTGCACAACAAAGAGATGTAGATGGTATGAGTGCACTGGTAGTTCCATGATGCAGAGCAGGATACATCTAAGAGCGAAGATTTCATGATTTGACATTATCCTAAGTTAATAAGTATTGCTCCTTAACCTGTATTATCTACATCATTTGTAAATTTCAAGGACAAAATTTTTATAACGGGGGTAAAGTGTAACAACCCATATTTTTTTGGGTTCGATATATATATTCTCATGTATTTTCTAAAATTTTTAATGAAAATATATGAATTTCTCTAATTTTTTCATTTAATTGAAGAAAATTAGATTAATTGAGAAATATCATTTTCGAAAAGAGAATACATTAATTATTGAAGAAAAGTAAATTTTTGGGAATAAATATGATTTTTGATAGAAAATATTGTTTTTTGGGTAAAATATGTGATTTTTGGAAAAATTGCATAAATATTAGAATTTGATGTATATTTAAAAATTTTGAAGAAAATGAGAGACAAATGAATAAATAATAAATAATAGATAACTAAAAAAATGAAATGAAATGAAGATGGAATGAAAAAGAAATATATATATATATATATAAAGAAAAGAAGAGGGAAAAAGGGGGGTTGGTGGCCTAGCCCACCAATCCCCATGCCGTGTGGGTTGAACTTGGCGCATGGGCCTCACAGCCTGTGCGGGCCAAATTGGCACGTGGGCTGGCCCATGTGCCACTATTCCCTCATGGCCCCTCTTTTCTTTCCTCTTCCCTTCCATTTTCTAGATTTTCTTGCAACAAAAGCCAGCTACAACCCTGAGTTTTGGGGCCATGGTTTGACCATCTGGCAGGGTTGCCACCTAGAGCACTGGCCTTGGCCCTCAAAACACCTTACATAGCAAACCATGAGCCACGTGGTAAGTCATTTGGTCATGCAAAGGTGTTCCAACATGCAACAAAACATAGTTTTCTACATTTTTCAGTTTGAGTAGGCCTTCTTCACCACCTTCTTCCTTCTCGGTCCCAAACCCATTTTTCCTAAAATGATAGACATTATAAAGCTTTCACTTCCTTTTACAAGACTGTTGTTTCCCTTGGTTCAAAGCCCTAACCCTTAGAGACGAAAATGACCACCAAAGTAAGTTGTTCAACATAGTTGAAAAGCTAGAGCAGAAAAAAAAAATTGTGTTGATTTGAACTTTGGAAGGGTGGTTCCTAACCTATTTGAGATTGGTTTTTGAGGTAAAAACACTCTTTTTAATCCTTGTCATGAGTATTTCAAGTTTCATTTGTTAGAAAACAAAACTTGACTCCTGAATATGGTTTATAGGATGCCAAAGTTGGTTGCTTGCTAACTGTGACAGCAAAAGTGTTATCGGAACCAACTTTGGGGCAACAGTTAAGATTGTTAGGAAAGTCCATTTGGGCTGAAACTTAGGGTGATTAATCCTTACATTTGAGGCTATAAGAAAGTATAAACCCTATACCCTAAGCTTATGTGTTTATGATTTTCTATACATGCAAAGTTGCCTTAGTACATAAGTAATATGGTACTTAGAAAAAAAAATTCAGAGTTTTGTTAATGCATGTTAAGTGTTTGGGGATGTGTTTGGGTAGGATTTTAGCCACCTTTGCTCAATGTTTCAAATGGGTCTTAATAGGTGGATGTTCTATGATCTAAACACTGATAATAGGTGTAAGAAATGACCTTAAGTTGGTGGTTTAATAAGGGAATTAAACACTTGAAAATCATGAACAAACATGAACATAGGAAAATTTGTTATATGGCTAAGAATTTAGTGAATCAATTGACAGACCAAACCTCCGTATTTTGAGCTGTAATTCAGTGGAGATCTTATTAGGTATCCCAAAAACAAGTTTACCAAATTTTGTTTCAATCTAAGTTAGGTAAATGGGTCAATTTACATGAAAAGTGGTTATCTGTCTTTTGGAATTCAAGAATGTAAAGTTATTGATATTTCACTTAACAACTATATCAAATGAAGCCCAAAAATCCCAATCTAAAATTCTTATGAATATCTAAGGGGTTTAGATCAAATCTAAAAAAATTTGCGCAAATCCGATGCACAGATTGATCATAGAAAAATTGGATAATTTGTTGTGCAGATGGAACAAAATTGGATAATTTGACCAAATTTTGACCCAAATTGACCTATTTTGATCGAATTTGACCAATTTTGACTAAGTTGACTAATTGACCAAATTTGATTGAGTCAAATTTGGGTTTACCGAGACCGGTTAGGGTAATGGAGCTAAAGTTGAGCCATATTTCTCAAAGGAACTAAAATTAGGTTTAAATAACACAAATTCGAGCGTATACTGTGGTATTATGCTGAGTGTCGACGAGGCATCGGTACGCTAGATCCGAGGTGAGTAGTTTAATTCATGTGTTTACTTTAACTTGTATTCCTTGCATAAAGCATGAGTGAATGACATGGGTCCAATGGTTTCATGTGATTTGAGTTACATCAATTGGTTTGAAGTATATATAGATGTACACTAATAATGAGACCATAGGCTCGAGGTCTGAGTGCAGGGTCAGGGTACATGATATGATTGAGATTAGACTCAAGGTCCAAGCATGGGGTCAGTGTACACGATGTGATTGAGTGCGAGGTTAGAGCGTATGATCAATGTGCCTAGCTTGCGACCCTCTTGAGTGATGACACTTGAGGACCGAGTACAGGATTAGGGTATTCGAGGAATACGCTTAGTTCATGACTCGCTTGAGTGGCCAATATGCTTGACTTACGACCAACTCGAGCGATGACCATAGGGTTAGATATAATGATTTGAAACCCTAGTTGAGATGTAGTTTTTAATTAGCACTACAAGAAATCGTACCCACAACAACGTGTAATGTTCATTGTTATATCTATACTACAACGTTCATGGGGATGTTGTCGATCAAGGTGTTGTTAAACGGCCGACTATTTTTAACAATGGTCAAGAGCCTGTTGTTGTAAAGCGTTGTGTATCGATCTAACAGTGAGGTTACAACAATGTTTGCCTATTGTTAAATGATTCATTCTTTTAAGACATATTTGACAACGGTCACTATGCCTGTTGTTGTAGAAATGTTATAACAACAAGCGCATGTTGTGGAAACCCTAACCTTTAATAATGGTCATGAGCCTGCTATTGTAATGCGTTGTGTATCGATCTAAAAATTGATGTTACAACAACGTTCACACGTTGTTAAATGCTTTAATCTTTTAAGACATATTCGACAATGATCATCGTCCTTGTTGTTGTAGACGGCGAATGTTGTAGAAAATCTAACATTTTAACCTTTCAACAATGGTCAAGTGGTTGTTGTTGTATGTCCATTACTTAACAACATGCTTGTACCCATTGTGAAAGTTCCAATATTTCAACAACAATCGTCTGCTCGTTGTTATATCATGTATCTTACAACAAAAACTGAACGTTGTCATATATGTTAATTTTTTTTTAATCGTAAAAATATTTTACTACAATATATATTGCATATATTTACCTGTATATATTATATATTCATAATATAAAATAAACATTATTAAACATTTATCCTACTATTTCAAATGCCTCATTTAGTGTATACAATCCATCAAAAAGTGTAATTATTATTTACAATAGTGTTATGTACTTTTTTGGCCAAGCAATTGTACTTCCAACAACATCACTCAAGTAATGAATTTCTGATGTTGGTCTCTATATAAATCAACATCTTCATTCACTACCTTTACAACCCAAACTCTCCAACAATCAAAGCTTAGTGGGAGGCCATGAACTTTAACCTTAGGATATGTAGAAGAAATCTTTCCTACTGCTACAACTTCTTTGTCTTTTTCATTTTTGGGATGCCAATTTAATAATTTGTATCTAGCATTCTCAGGAAGCAATTTTTCTTGGGTGAGCTTGCTACCCTGTTGTGGCTATATGATACATAAACAAATTAAAGATAATATAACATTATAAGACTAAAAGTTTATAATCAAAGTTGGGTTTAAAATATAGTTTACTTTTGGTGTTTGAACTTTCGAATGTATCATATTCATGTCTCTTCTACTTGGGCTTTGAAGCTGTTAAACCATATCATAAAATATATTTCACTATATAAATTTAAGTGATAAATTAAATTGCAAAGAAAATTTTAAGCCTAGTTGTCACCTGTTGAGATTGCATTAAGAGCATGGCAGTCAATGCTTGAACTCTTTCCTCAAGTATATCCATTTTCTTTAATTTTTCTTCAAGAGTATTTATCCTTTCTGCTTGATGTTGAATTAACTCTAAGACCTTTACTTTTCCATTACTTTGAATTTGAGCTTCAACCTTTAAAGGAATTGCTCCAAATCCAAGACCTTGAACTTGCCCACGACGCTCAGGTCCTAATACTTTCATAATGGCATCCTCTTTTAAGTTATCTCTCTCGGCTGAATTGGTGGTAGATTGACTGATGTCATTAATCTTTTCCTGCATTCACATAAAATAAGTAAATTAATTTGATAACTTTCTATTGTTATATAATTTCAACATATATAACTACATATCATTTGTTTAATGAGTTACTTACAATTGCTTCTTGAACTGCTTCATTTAAAGGCTCATCATTCTTTCTCAAATGATCCTTAGTCCATACATCTACTCTTGCAATTGAATCTAAATTTTCATTGTCCTCCTTCTAAAATATGGAAAATAGTAACATTTACAACATATATGCTTATGTACAAATACAAAGAGGAAAAATAAAATGAAGTACGTGTAAAGACCATTACCAATTCATGCTCCAAATGAGCATAGCCCTTCCTACTCATTGTGTGCAATAGTTTTTGACTAGTCCTCATTTCACCAAACTGTTTGCTTGTTGCCTAATAAAATGAATATATTAATAATAATAAAAAAGAAGAGATGATTCAAATTTAAAGTATATATATATGAAATACACAGCAAACTTGAAACTCTTCGGATAATCTTTCTTCAACAAAAGTATTCCACTCTTTAGGAGACATTACATTGCTAGGCTTAAGATATTTTGTCTACAAAGTTTCTATCTTTTTTTTTCATTACTTCTGTAATTGCTGTAGAAACTTTGGACTTGTATTGCCTCCAGTTATGTCCCATCTTTTGCAATATCATAGCCTTATTAGACTTGTCAACTACAAATCTTGTCTGATATACACAAAAAAAGGATAAATTAAAGAATTTCTACAAATAAAGTATTAGAATCTCTTATGACTAAATAATTCAATTATACACATACTTCAATTAACCTCCAAAGTTGTTCTTTAATTTATGGAGCCACATGATGCCAATCTTTAATTACTACAGTCACGTGCTCTCGCACAATTACCCTAATGTAAGATAATAGTTTCTCAGAATTAGTTGACACTAGCTGCCCTCTTTCATTGAGCTCAACTTCTATTCAAGGAGCATCTCTCAAAACCAAACTCATCCTAGTGGGTCCACGCTTCTTTGTTGGTGTGTTGTCAGTCTCTATTGCTTTTGTACTATTTTCTATTTTAGGTGATGATCTTGGTGAGTTGGAGTCCTCATTAGACAGACTCACACCTTCATTCTCAGAATAATTCATTGCAGCCAACATGGCTATCCATTGCTTCTTAGCTCTCTTCTCAACTTGTTTAGAGGACTCGAAAAAAATGCATTCATATATATATATATAATTTTTTGTCTTATAGTATTCACATAAACTTGACCAAAAATGCATCATTATGAATATCACTGAAAATAAAATACTTACTTCACCAGCTTCTAAAGTCTTCTTTTTTATCAAAGTGGCTATAGAAGATATAATATGCCTATTGATACAAAATGCAAAGGAATTAACTAATTACTTTCAATGCAATCAATAATTATCACATAATTAAAAAGTAAGATTTTTAATACACAATCCAAGCATATAAACTCCGACAGAAATTTAAGAACAACAACAAGAACAACCAAAAAAGAAAATAATAATAATAATAATAATAACAGAAGAACAACAATAGTTACCAAACCCACAAAGAATACC
Source organism: Tinospora cordifolia (assembly GCA_030144865.1). Lineage (NCBI taxonomy): Eukaryota > Viridiplantae > Streptophyta > Magnoliopsida > Ranunculales > Menispermaceae > Tinospora > Tinospora cordifolia. The sequence goes on from JAJIYU010013196.1 coordinate 10,668, forward strand.
AACTGTTACAAGCAGAGATTTCGTTCCCAAATGCAGAAACAGATATTTTGTTCCCAAATACCCAAAGTAGAACAACAACAACAAATGAAGATTAATAGAAGAAAAACAAACAAATAAGATCGATGAACTGAAATGCACAAAGAAGAAGACCAACAGTTACAAGCAGAGATTTCATTTCTAAATGTAGAAGCAGATATTTCGTTTCTAAATACCCAAAGAAGAAGAACGACAACAATGAAGATTAACAGAAGAAAGGCAAACAAAGAAGATCAATGAACTGAAATGCACAAAGAAAAAGACAAACCATTACAAGTAGAGATTTTGTTCCCAAATGCAGAAGAAAATATTTCATTCCCAAATACCCAAAGAAGAACAGGAAGAAGATTAATAGAAGAAAGATAAGGAGTGAAAATCGAAGAACTTAAATGCACAAAAAAGACGATCAAACAACAGTGATGTAATGCCCCAAAATTTTCAAATGCATACAAATCGAAAATAGATTTTTAAAAATTATGAAATAAATGTTAAAGTGTGTTAAAACATGTTTTAAATGATTATTATATAGTATGATATGAAAATAAAATAAATCAGGATGTTAGGAAAGGGGAAAAATGTTGAAAAAAACCAGATTTCACACTGGTGACTGCGGTCACTAAAGGCCGACTGCGGTCCTCAGTGAAAAATCTCGTGAAAAATCTAGGTCACAGGGGTGACCGCGGTCCGTAAAGTGTCGATCGCGGTCATTGCGCGAGATTTAAACAGATTCAAACCCTTGATTCGTCATTTCACGCATAGAACTTCCAAAATCAATCACAGCTTCAGAGAGACGATCTAGAGTTGATTCAAGGAGGAGCTAAAAGGTCTAAGGTAGGAATTTGAACCTCTTAATCATTTCAATTTTAGTTCTATCGATTCATTCAGATTCCGTATCAAAAATTAGGGTTTTGATGTATAAAATGATTCGAAACCCTATAAGCTCGAATCTTCCTTCTAAACTGATAGTTTATCGATTTAGAACTAAATTCTAGAAGTTTTAACTGTTCAATTGCAGTTTTAGACGAATCCAAAGGAAATTCACCTATCTAGAGGGTTTCTGAAGGTTCAAATCCCTTGATAGGTAATAAAACCTAATCTATTCCTATTTTGACGTTGTAGTCAATTTAAAATATGTTCTGTTGTTAATTTGGAACGCGTTGACTATAATTTCGTATTTTTGTATAGAAAAATGGAAATTTGGATTTTCTATACTATTGTTGAAGGGGGATTTTTAGTGATTTGGACTGAATGACAAGTTTTAATCATTTTAGACTATAGACTTCGAGCATGATCCTCGTGAATAGGCGCAAGGGTCGCTTTTTGTTATCAGGTGGGTGGGATTCTCTTGCTCACTAGTATTATGTAGGCTTGAAGTTCAAGACATTATGTTTGAGTAGCCTAGGATGTTAGACGCATGCTAGCGTGTGTGTATTTCTTGAATGCTTTGATTGATGATTGAGCATAATGTATGGTTATATGCTTTCAGTATTTGCTTGAATATGCGGCATAATGTCTGATTATTTATATCATTTGCTACATGATTTAGATACCTTGATTGATGATTAGGCATGGAATGAAATCTATTGAAACTATAGAAGATTAAATTAACATTTAATAATTCAACGTACCGGGGTGATGGCAGTATCTGTCGACGACTCTGGGACGTGGCCATATTTGCCGCACGACATCTTCCAGATCCCATCGTTGGTGTTCTTAACGAAGCCTCCTGCGAGGGCTGAGAGTTCCTCAGACGAGTGAACATTGGCTGTACACCATTGCACCTATTCTTGGATGACGTGACAAGTCGTGAACGGTATCGTGGCTCAAGATGATACCGGCTAGGATCGATTTCGTGTCACTGAGGGACACCGGGAGTATAGCTCTTTCAGTCTTAGATTACGACAAAACAAATGATGGTTTGAAACAATTAATGTAATGAAAGTGTGTGCATGTTTTGGATTTTTGGTTTATATAATGCTCGTGATGTGTAGAGATGATTCACTGGGCTCTCGAGCTCACCCCATTTTCTTTTACAGGTACTCGCAGAGGTGGAGTACACTAGTTGACCCATTGATTCAGGGACTGTTGGGTGATCTCGCTGGGAGGTTGCTATTGAACTTATATTCTTGTTTTTGTCTCTGTTTTCAAAGATCATGTATATATTTTGAATAGGCCATGTGGCCAAATATTTCTTTTTGGGACCATTGTACATTTTTAAAATGTTGTTGGGACTTTGGCTCTGTGAGCCTATTTTTTATCATAGTTTTGAGATGTATTTTGCGATGTTGCCTACAGAGGCTAATGATATTTTTATGTTTCGTCTTACTTGAACACTGATATATGGGTTGGTGATTGTAATGATTTCCGCCGCAGAAATTTATTTTTATCATAAATAATTACCATGAAAAATCCAGTGAAGTGTTTGAAATTATTTTTCTGAGTTATAATATTTGTTGATAGACATAGTTGGGTTTTTATCAAGATTGATATCTTCTCTCATTTTATAAAATTGAGAACGGTTTTAGTGAGTTGTAAAGAGGTTGACGACTCCTGGTTCCCGGCGGATTAGACCCACAGACATGAAAAGTCCCGCACGCACATCATCTCAGCCAAGGGGAGCACTTATCTATGCGCTTGGCCCAACGTGACGCATGCAGGAGGACTTGGGTTCCGATTCGGGGGCTCGGGGTGTCACAGAGTGGTATCAGAGCTCAGCTAGTAGCTCACTAGGAAAAGAGTACAGTCCAATGGAATATTCCAGACTTAGTTTTTCACTGGAAATGAATTTCTAATAGATTTGAATTTTTTTGAAAAGTAAAAGGAGTAAGAGGTCAACTACTAGGGACTAGATGACTAGGTGGCTAGAAATCTAGAAAAGAATTGGGTGATACCAACATGCTTGAGTTACCAGTCGCAGGTGGACAAAAGTACAAGTAGTAGCCCAGTAGGTGGAAGCTTTGCTCCCTACTAGTGATGCACTATATCAGAATTGTCTGAGACTTGGGATCGATGGTATCACATAGAAAAGAAAAAGATGTATTTAGGGTTGAAACACTAGGTCTAGGTAAAGACCGGGTGTGCCAGAAGGCATAGTGGATCATACATTAAAAGCTTTAGGGCATAGAATAGAAATTGATAATGTGAAAACGCACACTTGATTGGTCATGACACAGTTCTGGAGGATCCTGTGTCACAGATCTCTCTGTAATACTATGGTGAGGAATCTCAGTGTGGTATGCTTAGAGATGATGAGGTATAGAGGAAAACTGAACTTGGAGACTGACGACCAGGTATGGTGAGTGGT
>JAJIYU010013197.1:0-14012 GCA_030144865.1 Tinospora cordifolia
TCCTCTACCCATAATAGATGACTTGTTCGATCGCCAATTAAGGATCAAGGAGGCAGACATTCATAAGACAACCTTCAAGACTCGATATGGGAATTTCGAGTTTACGGTGATGCCTTTTGGTTTAACCAATGCACCAGCTACATTCATGGACTTAATGAATAGAATCTTTTGACAGTATCTGGATTAGTGTAATACCACATTATTTTGTCAACAAAGAATTATTAATGAAATAAAATTCAATGAGGAAATATATATATATATATAAAGTATTAGAGGCAAATGAAACCTTAGCATCAAGATGATCTAACTAATGATATAAGGTTAGTGAATTTATCAAATATTAATTAATTATGCAATTATAGAATTAATTATCCAATAAGTAGAGTGAATTATATAATTATTTGTACCCTCTGAAAATAAAAATATGAGATAAATATATAGAAATGAATAAATGAAAAATAATATAAAGAAACATAAATTATTAATTGTTGGCAATGTTAATAAAATAGAAAATAAATACAATATTAAAAAAAATAGAAACGAGGGAATATTAGAAAATTAATAAATAGAAGGATTTGTGCAAAAATCAGTGTTTACATTAATTAAAAAGTGTATAATTAGCAATTTTCGGATAATAGTAACCTTAAAAAGCAATTTTGGTAATTAGAAACTGCATCCAATGGTCCAAAATCTATCTGTCCAATCCAACGAATGAAATCGAAGCCCAAAACAGTGCTCAAGAGCACTGAATCACTGAAATCCAACGGCCTAGAATCGATTAGCCTAATCCAACAGTTCAAATTTGCTTCATTGATCGCGAACGACACTGCGCAAATCCAAAAATCTTGATCGTGATCTGATGTTGCGATCGAGGATCATCAACGATCTAGTTTTAATGCTCTGATTAAACCGAGATTAACAACTTAAAAATTTGAATAAAAATCTAAAAAAAATCTGAAAAAAATGTTTCTAAACTCCAAAAAATTATTCCAATGCACTTGCTATTCTCTTATGCTCGGGGGGAACAAAATTTTGAAGAATTGGCAAGTTTCCTACAAAGAGAATACCATAAACTTGCCATTCTATGCCACTTTAAACTTTAATCTCGATCACGATTCAGTACTGCGCTCGAGGCTGATCAACGGACCATGTTGATTTCGTTGATCGCAAACGTTCGTGCTACAATCGAGGCTTATCTAACGGACAAGATCTAAGGCGCCCGATCTGTGCTACGATCGAGGAAATTTGACGACCCACAGCAAATCCAAAAATCTTGATCGCGATCTGATGATGCGATCGAGGATCATCAACGGTCCAATTTTAATGTTCCGATTAAACCAAGATTAATAACTTAAAAACTCGAATAAAAATCCAAAAAAAAATATGAAAAAAATGTTTCTAAACTCCAAAAAATTATTCCAATGCACTTGTTATTCTCCTATGCTTGGGAGGCATGAAATTTTGAAGAATTGACAAGTTTCCTACAAAGAGAACACCATAAACTTGCCATTCTATGCCACTTTAAACTTTATATAAACCCCCCATGCTCACCATTCCTCTCATCCTAAGAACCAAGAGTTGAGATTTCCTCTTGTTCTCTAAGCCCTCTTCTTGGCATCCCTTCTCACCATTCTTTTTCCTCTTGAGTGTGAGAAGTTCTTGGTTTGGGGATTCATCTTAGGTGATTTTCTTGGTGCTTGTACATTGGGAACTCTTGCTCAAACTTTGGGGAGAAAGCATCATAAGGTGGAAGTGATTTCTCTAACACTCCTTTTTTTTATTTAAATTTCTAGCATGTTCATGGTTTGTTTGGCTTTTAAAATCAAAATAATTTCAATTCAAGCATTCTAAAATATATTTTCAGTTTTAGATTTGATTCTTGTTCAAATTTATGCATGCATAATAATCATGCCATGTTTAGTATCATGCTTAGGCTTTATTTCAAAGTATGATGCATGATTTTGATTATTTCATTATTAAATTTTTAGTTTGATCATATGCTGAATTTATTTATTTCAGTTTCATGTTCTGAAATTTATCTTATGATTCAAGAATATATGATTTAACAAAGATGATGGTGATAATAACCACGTACCATCATAGCAAACGTGTGGGTTGCTATTAATGTTCTTTTCATATGATTAGTTCATATGGTTTTAAGACCAAAGTACTTGGTTGGTGGGTAAGTTCCCTTGAAGTCCAAAAGTCCAATGAAATTCGCTAAGAAAAGCTATATTTCACTCTAAGGAGGTACTTTGTTAAGAATATCAAGGGCTTCAAAACCCCTTTAGTCTAAAATCTAAACTTTAAACAAATGGATGTTTGAAACGCCTAATGTATGCAAGTGTTTGAAATATGAATGTGTTATTGATTTGAATTTAAAAAATGATTGTTTGAAAAAGATCCACTGAGCTTTGTGCTCACCCCTTCCTCTTTTTTTTTTCAGGAAATTAAGCTATGAAAACCATGGAATTTGGATTTTAGTAAGTTTCTATTTTTTTAAAAAGTTTCTTTTTAATGTAAGGGCATGTTGCCCAATTTTGAATAAGTCTTCTGCTAAAATTTTATTTTATTTTAGAGGTTATAAATTTCTTTTGATCAACAATGTAATAGTTTACATTATAAAGTTATGTACTTTCCTTTTTATGAATAAAGAAGTTGAATTTTTCTTTATCTTTAATTGCCTTGATTTTATTGAATGATATTTGTATTCTTGAATCTATTCTAAAGGCATGAGGTATTGAAAAATAGAAAGTCAAGTGTGTGTCACTTGTAAAGTAACACCAGCCCGACCCGCCAAATGGTTAAGTCCACTGTCAAAGAATGATGGTTATGTCCAATGCTCAAAGAATGCGGGGGTTGGGGTGTTACAAAGGTGGTATCAGAGCCTAGGCTTTAGATGCCTTGGGCTAAAAATAGGAAGTTAAGCCTAAACATGTGTTGATTAGGCTAGAAATAGAAAGTCAAACATTAGTTGCTTGACAAAGAATTAGAAACTCAAATTAGGGTTTCACATTGAATTAGATGAAATTTAGTGCCCTACCTTCTATTTGTGAAAATTGAAAAATGTTTTAGAAAGTGTTTTCAAAAAGGAAAGATATGTTTTAAATGTTTTGTTTAGATACAAAGACTACAAGTTGAGCTGATAGTGGGTAAGCCTTGTCCCGAGTAAAGCTAAACATTGAAAGGGAGGTAGGTTATCCTGTCCGAGAAAGCGCAGTTGCTAAGTAGACTTCGGTCTCGCCGCCCGATCTAGAGGTTGTCCCACTAGCTTATATGAGTAATCGAAGTTGAAGAACACTCTTATTTTCTATAAATGAAAACTAGAAGGTAGAAAATTAGGGCAAGAGAGTAAATATAAGTCAAAAAAGATGCCAAATGTGGTATCTTGACTAGACAGAGGTTGTGAGTTAACCAGATTGAACCTTAGGTCTAGAAAAAGACCCTAGGCAGAAATGGGGTGGCACAATAGATTAAAAGCATAAAACAATAGGGCATAGGCTAGAGACGAAAACTTGTGTGAAAATAGAAAATTGTTTGATCAGGACACGAGATCGGGGAGCTTCTGTATCTTTCGGTTTCTATGTAGTATGGGATGCATAGGAATTTGAGGGTATGGAGGAAGCCTGGACTCGAAGAATGATGGACCATGTGTGGTGAATGATCGGTAACTCCGGCATAATGGGTTTCTCTATGCTTGCTGGTATGGGATGGTGGAGTATAGTGGGCTCGGAAACCTTAGTTATCGAGACATTTGCGAAATTGTTTTGGGTGAAAACCTAAGTGGAAGGGGTAGAGTGGTATGGGATACTTGAACCTGAAAGCTTAGGTGGAAACTTGAAACCTTGTTGTGCTAGCTTGATTGTATAATTGTGTGATATGCATGCTTTACTGTTTATTGCTTTGAGACCAAATCTTGTACCCATGCATGAAAAGAACCTAGAAGAAAAACCTTTAGGTCACAAAACAAATCGAGAACCTAGAGACATGAATCTAGAGTTATGATAGCACGAACATCGGATGAGACAAATACTAACAAGGTGTTAAATTTATAGACAATGGTTGGAACAAGAAGGTACGCTACTCGATCCACCTCCTCTGATGAGATCGAACAACGAGAACCAAAACTGCTTGTTGGAACGGAGGCGCGAATGGAGGCCATGATGAATGAAATGTCGCAAAGGGTGCTAGATCAACTATTGAGGGCACTTCCACAGATAATCCCTTAAGTAGCACCAAAACCTCAAGTACAGGAACCTATCCAGGTTCAACAGCCAGCACCTGCGGCCCAAAATCCTGAACATCAGAGGGCTCAGGAGGGATTGGAGGACGAGAAACAGAGGAAGATGCTGATAGAGCTATAAAAGCTCCATCTTCCTTCATTTGATGGCACCACAGACTGCATCTCGGCAGACCACTGGTATCAAGAGATGGGGGAAATTCTCAATGTGCTGAAGGTAACTGGGTCAAGACAGGTGGCACTGGCCATGCACCACTTCAAGGGACCAGCCAGGAGTTGGTGGCAAATGATGAGGATGGACCCAAATACAGATGTTGATGCTATGAGTGGGAGAACTTTATAGAGATCTTCTATGAAAACTTCTTTCCAGAAGCAACCCTGAGCAAGCTACAAGAGGACTTTGTTCGATTGAATCAAAAGGACATGACTGTAGCCGAGTATGAGAGGAAGTTCATTGAATTGGCCAAATTCTCACTAGATCTGATCAGGGAGAAGAAAAGGAAGGCCAATCGGTTCACACAGGGTCTCAAGATGGAGATCTGGAAGATTGTGAAGACTCTGGGCCTGAAGACTTACAAGGATGTCGTAGAAAAGGCCCTAACTATAGAGCAAGAAATCAACTTGGAACAAAAGTTGAGGGGGAAGAATAAGAGGTCTGGGAATGAAAATAATCAAGGGGCTCAAAAGAAAAGTAAGAATGGTGGGAACGCATCACAGAAACAGGGACAGAACAAGGATGAGGCACAGGAGCAGACTAAGAGACTGGGATTATGCTACTTATGTAGACAAGAGGGACATCTTGCTAGAAACATTCCAACAGCATTAGCTCAGGCTCCCCAACAACAACAGAATACTCAGGGAGGAGGTCAGAATAGGCGTCCTCAAGCCAGACAGAATCAGAATGCCAATCAGGGGCAAAACCAAGACCGTGGTCAAAACCAGGCCAGAGTGTTCACGGTTGAGGCCCAGGAAGACCAGGTCCCTACAGTGGAAGGTGCGTTCCTATTATTTAATGTTGCTATGAAACTATTGATTGACTCGGGTGCCTCTAAATCCTTCATTTCTGAAGAACTAGCTAATATGTTACAACTTGTGACAAAAACACTACATGTAACTTTGAATGTGTCCACACCAATAAGGACCACTGTGACTTCAAAAAGAATGTGTAGTTGTAACCTATGGTTTGGGGATAAACTCTTAACAGTTGACCTATGTACCTTACCTTTTTATGGATATGATGTGATATTGGGGATGGATTGGTTAGACCAGTACTAAGCTCAGATAGATTGTCCTAAGAGACGAGTAACCATAACCCTACCTTCTGGGGAAACCTATAGAATTAATGGAGATATGCGAAAACTACCGAGGAGTCCAACCATAGCCATGTTGAACTGTCTAAGGCAGAAGGAAGAGTTTGAGGAACTCTCGGAAGAAGAGCCTATGGAACCAAATAAGATACAAGACTTAGCAGTGGTTAGGGAGTACCAGGATGTGTTCCCAAACAACTTACCAGGACTACCACTAGCTAGGAAGTTAGAGTTCAAGATTGAACTTCACCCTGGAACCAACCCTATAGCCATACCTCCTTACAGAATGGCGCCAGTGGAATTAATTGAGCTGAAACCCCAACTAGATGAGTTCAGGGAGAAAGGTTTCATCAGGCCGAGTAAATCACTTTGGGGAGCTCCGGTGTTGTTTGTGAAGAAGGATGGTTCCTTGAGACTGTGTGTCGACTACAAGAAGTTGAACCAAGCTACAATAAAGAATAAATATCCTTTACCAAAGATTGATGACCTATTTGATCAATTACGAGGAGCCACACATTTCTCTAAAATTGATCTTAGGTCAGGATATCAGTTGAGGATCCAAGAGTCTGATATTCACAAAACAGCCTTTAGAATAAGGTATGGACACTTCAAGTTCACCGTGATGCCTTTTGGTTTGACCAATGCCCCGACAACTTTCATGGATTTGATGAACCGAGTGTTCAGACATTACCTTGACTAGTTTGTGGTGGTATTTGTGGATGACATTTTGATCTACTCTAAGTCAGAGGCTGAACATTTAGAACACTTGCAAATACTTTTGGAGACACTCAGAAGGCATCAATTATATGCCAAGTTCAACAAGTGTGAATTCTGGATGAGGACGGTCAAGTTCCTTGGCCACGTAGTGTCGACAAAAAACATCTCTGTAGATTCGGAGAAGGTGGAAGCGGTTATGAATTGGAAGCAACCTAAGATAGTTACAGAGATTAGGAACTTCTTAGGTCTAACTGGGTACTACAGAAGGTTCATCCAAGATTTCTCCAAACTAGCAGAACCTATGACCAAGCTGACCAGGAAGGGGATCAAGTTAGATTGGAATGAGAAGTGTGAACAATCATTCCAAGAACTGAAGAAGAGATTAACTATGGCCCCTATCCTAGTCACTCCAACCCATGGTGTTGCCTATACCCTCTATACTAATGCTTCACTAAATGGACTTGGAGCAGTGTGATGCAGGAAAGACAAGTAGTCGCTTATGCTTCGCGACAATTGAAGGTCCATGAGAAGAATTACCCTACTCATGACCTAGAACTAGCGGCCATTGTGTTTGCCATGAAGATTTGGAGACACTACCTTTATGGCAAGAAATTTGATCTGTTTTCAGATCACAAGAGCTTGAAGTACATCTACACCCAGAAGGAGTTGAACCTTTGGCAATAAAGATGGATGGAGTTCTTGAAAGATTATGATTTTCAACTACACTACCATCCGGGGAAGGCCAATGTAGTGGTTGATGCCTTGAGTAGGAAGTTCAACAAATAGGAGGAGGAGAAAGGTCAGATGTACCAGTTGATTGATGATTTTAGGTTGGGTGTGACCCTAAATGAAAAGCAAGCCTACTTCTACACTATTTCTTGTCAGCCAGATCTTCTGCACCAGATCAAGGATGAATAGAGACGAGACAAATTGCTTACCAATTTGATCGAAGGAGTTACACAAGGAAAACATACTGACTTTAGGTTAGATGCTGAGAATATCCTAAGGCTCGGGGAAAGGATATGTGTACCTTAGAATGGGCCGAGTAAGCAGATTATACTTGATGAAGCCCATCAGACTAAGTATACCATGCACCCAGGCAGGGACAAGATGTACCAAAACTTCAAGAAAACCTACTGGTGGAGGGGAATGAAGAGGAACGTGACTAAGCATGTCTCTAAGTGCTTAACATGTCAACAAGTGAAAGCAGAACACCGAAAACCCTCTAGAATGTTCCAACCACTCCCTATCCCAAAATGGAAGTGGGATAACATTGCCATGGACTTTGTCAGTGGTTTACCCCAGAAACCAAAAAAGAGAAGACACTATTTGGGTTATTGTGGATCGTCTCACCAAAGTGGTTCATTTCCTGCGAATTAGATCCACGGACCAAGTCAGTAAGCTAGGAGAATTATATGTGAAGGAGATAGTAAGGTTGGATGGTGTACCCAAGACTATTGTGTTTGACAGAAACCCTCACTTCACTTCATAGTTTTGGCAGAGTCTACCGAAAGATATGAGTACTAAGCTCACCATGAGTACAACATTTCACCTTTAGACAGATGGTCAGTCTGAGAGAGTTATCCAAATCTTAGAGGAAATGTTGAGGTCTTGTGTTTTAGACTTTAAGGGGAATTGGAGCAAGTATTTACACCTGGCAAAGTTTGCTTATAACAATAGTTACTTGGCAAGCATAAAGATGGCTCCATTCGAGGCCCTCTATGGGAGACCTTGCAGATCACCTACCTATTGGGCTGAGCTTGAAGATCATGTATTGACTGGGCCAGACTTGGTGGAAGAGATGAACAACCAAGTCAAGTTGATATAGAGGAAATTGACTACTGCATAGAGTCGTCAGAAGAGTTATGTGGACAAGAGGAGAAGACCACTAGAGTTCCAAGTTGGGAACAAGGTATTTTTGAGAGTCAGTCCTCAGAAGGGTATTAAAAGGTTCAAATTCAAAGGAAAGTTATCTCTGAGATTCGTAGAACCCTTTGAAATACTTAGAAGGATCAAAGAATGTGCTTACGAGTTGGATCTACCAAGCCGGATGACTTCAGCTCATAACATATTCCATGTCTCCATGTTGAGAAAGTACGAACCTGACCCTTCTTACATAATCCATTGGGAGGAGGTGAACATTCAAGATGATGCTACCTACGAGAAAATTAAGGTTAGAATCCTTGATCACAAGGTACAGAATCTAAGAACTAAGGATATTCTCTTAGTTAAGGTACTGTGGAAGCATCACGGACTAGAAGAGGCTACCTGGGAGCTGGAAAGTGAAATGAAGACTAAGTACCCGCATCTGTTCACTAGGAACACCTAACATGTACAAATTTCGAGCATGAAATTTTTCTAAGGGGGGTAGGTTATAATACCACATAATTTTGTCAACAAAGAATTATTAATGAAATACAAATCATTGAGGAAAATATATATATATATATATATATATATATGTAAGTATTGGAGGCAAATGAAACCTTAGCATCAAGATGATCTAACTAATGATATAAGGTTAGTGGAATTATCAAATATTAATTAATTATGCAATTATGAAATTAATTATCCAATAAGTAGAGTGAATTATATAATTATTTGTACCCTCTGAAAATAAAAATATGAGATAAATACATAGAAATGTACAAATGAAAAATAATATAAAGAAACATAAATTATTTATTGTTGGCAATGTCAATAAAATAGAAAATAAATAAAATAAATACAATATTAAAGAAATAGAAAGGAAGGAATATTAGAAAATTAATAAATAGAAGGATTTGTGCAAAAATTAGTGTTTACATCAATTAGAAAGTGTATAATTAGCAATTTTCGGATAATAGCAACCTTAAAAAGCAATTTTGGTAATTAGAAATTGCATCCAATGTTCCAAAACCGATCTGTCCAATCCAATGAATGAAATCGAAGCCCAAAACAGCGCTCAAGAGCACCGAATCACTGAAATCCAATGGTTCGGATTAGCTTCATTGATCGCGAACGACACTGCACTCGAGGTTAATCGTGCGGCCTGGATCGGTGTTCAAGATCTAATGCTGCACTCGAGGTCCATCCAACGGTGAAGATCAAAGCCATTTTTTTAATCGAGATCCAGTGTTGCGCTCAAGGTTGATCAACGGTCCACAATGAATTCATTAATCTTGATTGCGATTCAGTATTATGCTCGAGGTTGATCAACGAATCACGCTGATTTCGTTGATCATGAACATCCGTGCTGCAATCAGGGCTTATCAAACGGACAAGATCTAATGCGCCTGATCTGTGCTACGATCGAGGAAATCCAACGACCCACAACAAATCCAAAAATCTTGATCGCGATCTGATGCTGCGATTGAGGATCATCAACGGTCCAATTTTAATGCTCCGATTAAACCGAGATTAATAACTTAAAATTTTGAATAAAAATTCGAAAAAAATCCAAAAAAAATCTGAAAAAATGTTTTTAAACTCCAAAAAATTATTCCAATGCACTTGTTATTTTCCTATGCTTGAGGGGCATGAAATTTTGAAGAATTGGCAAGTTTCCTACAAAAAGAACACGATAAACTTGCCATTCTATGCCACTTTAAACTCTATATAAACCCCCCATGCTCACCATATCTCTCATCCCAAGAACCAAGAGTTGAGATTTCCTCTTGTTCTCTAAGCCCTCTTCTTGGCATCCCTTCTCACCATTCTTTTCCCTCTTGAGTGTGAGAAGTTCTTGGTTTGGTGATTCATCTTGAGTGATTTTTTTGGTGCTTGTACATTGGGAACTCTTGCTCAAACTTTGTGGAGAAAACATCATAAGGTGGAAGCGATTTCTCTAACACCCCTTTTTCTTATTTAAATTTCTAGCATGTTCATGGTTTGTTTGGCTTTTGAAATCAAAATAATTTCAGTTCAAGCATTCTAAAATATATATGCATGCATAATAATCATGCCATGTTTAGTATCATGCTTAGGCTTTATTTCAAACTATGATGCATGATTTTGATAATTTCATTATTAAATTTTCAGTTTGATCATATGCTGAATTTATTTATTTCAGTTTCATGTTCTGAAATTTATCTTATGATTCAAGAATATATGATTTAACAAAGATGATGGTGACAATAACCACGTACCATCATAGCAAACGTGTGGGTTGTTATTGATGTTCTTTTCATATGATTGGTTCATATGGTTTTAAGACCACAATACTTGGTTGGTGGGTAAGTTAAGAAAAGCTATATTTCACTCTAAGGAGGTACTTTGTTAAGAACATCAAGGGCTTCAAAACCCTTTTGGTCTAAAATCTCAACTTTAAACAAATGGATGTTTGAAACGCCTAATGTATGCAAGTGTTTGAAATATGAATGTGTTATTGATTTAAATTTGAAAAATGGTTGTTTGAAAAAGATCCACTGAGCTTTGTGCTCACCCCTTCCTTTTTTTTTCAGAAAATTAAACTATGAAGACCATGGAATTTGGATTTTAGCAATTTTTTATTTTTTAAAAAAGTTTCTTTTTAATATAAGGTCATGTTGCCCAATTTTGAATAAGTCTTCCACTGAAATTTTATTTTATTTTAGAGGTTATGAATTTCTTTTGATCAACAATGTAATAGTTTACATTATGAAGTTATGTACTTTCTTTTTTATGAATAAAGAAGTTGAATTTTTCTTTATCTTTAATTGTCTTGATTTTATTGAATGATATTTGTATTCTTGAATCTATTCTAAAGGCATGAAGTATTGAAAAATAGAAAGTCAAGTGTGTGTCACTTGTAAAGTAACACCGGCCTGACCCGCCAAATGGTTAAGTCCACTATCAAAGAATGGTGGTTATGTCCAATGCTCAAAGAATGCAGGGGTTGGGGTGTTTCAATTAGTTCATAGTAGTATTCGTGGATGATATCTTAATCTACTCTAGATCAGAAGCAGAACACGTTGAACACTTTGAAAACTATGCTGGGCACACTGAGGAGAAATGAATTGTTTGCTAAGTTCAGCAAGTGTGAGTTCTGGATGAAGATGGTCAAGTTTCTTGACCACTTAGTTTCGTCCAAAGGGATATCAGTCCATCCAGCCAAAGTGGAGTCGATAACTAATTGGAAGAAGCCAAAAATGGTGACTGAAATCAGAAGCTTTTTGGGTTTGGCAGGATACTATCGAAGGTTTATTCAAGACTTCTCCAAGTTAGATGGACCTATGACTAAGCTGACCAAGAAAAGAGAAAAGTTCATTTGGAATGAGAAATGCAAGGAATATTTTCTAGAGTTGAAGAAGAGGTTGACTTTAGCCCTAATTTTGGTTACTCCTCCACATGGTGTTGGATATGTTTTGTATACAGATGCATCACAGAATGGGTTGGGTGTTGTATTGATGCAAGAGGGGAAAGTCATTGCTTAAGCCTCTCGATAGTTGAAAATCCACAAGTAGAACTATCTTACGCATGACTTAGAACTAGCTGCTATCGTGTTTTCCTTAAAGATTTGGAGGCATTATCTCTATGGAGAGAGATTCGACCTGTTTTCAGACCATGAGTACATCTATACTCAGAAGGAGCTGAACCTAAGACAACAAAAATGGATGGAGTTTCTAAAGGGCTGACTTACAACTCCACTACCATCTAGGAAAAGCTAATGTTGTTGCTGATGTCCTTAGCAGAAAGTTCAATAAGAGGAATGAAGCAAATGTGTCAACTGATCATTGATTACAATCTGAGTGTAACTTCAGACGCAAAATATGCATACCTATGTGCATTGGTTGGCCAACTGAACTTGCTACAATAGATTAGAGATGAGCTAATACACGACAAGTGGATTGTAGACCTAATAGAAGGTGTTAAGCAAGTTAAACATACAATTTTAGAATCAATGTTAATGTACATTGAGACTTAGAAATAGAGTCTGTGTATCAAAGAGTGGGCAGAGTAGAAGGACCATAATGGATGAAGTTCATTAGACCAAGTACACAATGCATCCAAGAGGAGATAAAATGTACCAAAACCTCAAGAAGACTTACTAGTGATAGGCAAGTATGTCTCCAAATGCTTTACCTATCAACAAGTAAATGTCAAACACAGGAAACTCTTAGAGATGTTGCTGCCACTCTCGACCCTAGAATGGAAGTGGGATAATATTGCAATGGACTTTGTGAGTGGCCTATCGAGAAATTAGAAAGGTGAAGACATAGTATGGGTCATTGAAGATCGACTCACGAAGGTAGTTCATTTCCTACCCATTCGATCTACAGATACAATTGGAAAACTAGGAGAACTGTATGTCAAGGAGATAGTAAGGCTACATGGTGTACCTGAGACCATTGTGTCCGACAAAGATTCCAGATTTACATCTCATTTCTTGCAGAGCTTGTAGAAGAAAATAGGTGGTAGACTTACCATGAGTATTGCGTTCGATCCTTAGATAGATGGACAGTCTGAGAGAGTGATACATAAATTGGAAGATATTTGAGAGCGTGTGTCCTTGACTTCAAGGGTAATTTGAGCAAATACTTGCACTTAGCAAAATTCGCTTATAATAATAGTTACCAGTCGAGTATCAAAATGGCTCCATACGAAGCTCTCTACAACAGACCCTGTACATCTCCATCTTGATGGGCAGATTTTGAGGATCATGTACTTACAGGGCTAGACCTAGTACAAGTGATGAATGAATAGGTGAAACAAATATAAAATAAGTTAACCATGGCTCAGAGTAGGCAGAAAAGTTGTACGGATAAGAGGAGAAGACCTCTAGAGTTCCAAGAGGGTAATAGAGTATTCCTGAGGATTAACTCTCAGAAAGGGATTAAACATTTTGGGATCAAAGGAAAACTATCACCAAGATTCATTGGTCCGTTTGAAATATCAGGCGAGTCAGTGAATGTGCCTATGAGCTAGATCTACTTAACAGAATGTCATTGGTCCACAAATGTATTCCATGTATCGATGCTATAGAAGTATGAGTCAAACCCCTCTCACATAATACATTGGGAGGAAGTTGTAACACCCAAATTTTTTGAGAAAGTTCGAAGTATTTACATTAAATAAAATTAAAAGAAATTATTTGAATAAAATAATTCTCAACAAAACTTTAAACTTATAATAGAAATATTGTGCAATGCAATTAGCAAATAATACTTCAAAAATATGCATGAAAATGAAATTAAATAAAACAAGTTGAGAAAATTAATTTTGAGGATTTTATAGAAATCTTGGATGATAGAAATGAAATTAATTGAGGAAATTTTGTAGAAACTTTGGTGTCAAAAATTCATATATATATATATATATATATATGAAAAAATTAAAATAAATGAAATATTAATCCTTGGTAATTTTAATGATATAGCAAAAAAAATAAGAAATGGGAATGAAGAAAAATAAGAAATAAAAATAACCAAGGAAGTTGGTAAAAATCTACACTTTCCAAAAGCCTTATTCTCTTCACACAAGAAAAATAGTGTAACGACCCGTATTTTTGAACATTCAGTCGATGGGTTGGATATGTATTTTTCTGTATAAATTAATGAATTATAAATGAGAAATACATGATTATACAGAAATATGAAATTTTTAGCAATGATATTAATCAATATGTGTATTAAATGGTAATACATGATTTTTGGTGAAAGCATTAAGTAATAAATGTAGAGGAATTAAAATAAATAAATAATGATGAATAAAATGAATTTATGTAATAAAATAATTATTGCATTTACATATATATACATATATGTATTAATATGCATGAATATATATAT
>JAJIYU010013198.1:0-14010 GCA_030144865.1 Tinospora cordifolia
TTCTCTCCGTTTGTGGTGTGGTTTTCACTTCTCACTTTCCTCAGTTTTCAGACTCTCAAACTACCTAAGACTACAAGGTATTGTCAAGATCAAATTTCAAATAAATCAAGCACACAGACTGTTAGACCATACCCTAATTCTTTGTCTCATCATGCTAGAGGAACGTTACAATTTCATAGGTTACTCAGGGAAAACAAACAACGGCGCCATTATATATATATATATTTATTTGATGTATACTCAAAGACTATCCTAAATGTTTCCTACAATGCACTAAAAGATACAATATAACCAATCTAAAATGAAATAAAAAAAAAAATTGGACCAAAGAAACTGACCCTGTTCGCTCTGCTTTTATGTGATTGCGCAGTACATACCCCAAAACTGGAATTGTGCCTTGTCATCAAGTGCACATGGAAATGTAAACGTGGGCGTGGGCAGAATAAGACATCACAAATGCAAATAAAGAAATGAATGGAAGAGAATTAGTCAGGAAAATATTATAACAAAACACAAATTGGCATTCAACTTAAAGATCATAGTCTAGAATAACACCGTAATAGAAGAAAAACATAAGAAGTACCACAGTGCACATATTGAATGGCCCAAACACAAAACAAGCAAAACAAACACAAAACAAGTAAAAGAAGAGTCGAAAACACGGGTGCTCAAAGATGTGCACCGAAGACCTCCTCCTCCGTAATAAAATCAGTGAAAGCATCACCACCATCAGCATCGTCATCATCATCGTCATCATTATCAGCATCCATAGGCTGGGGCGGCGGCACCGGAGGAACACAACACGCCATCTCCGTGTAGGGCACAGCGTAGGGGGGAGGAGGGAATGCGGCAACCATATCTAGGTCCTTGCGATGCATCCACTCTGTCATGTAGGCCATCCAATGCATCATTCTATGCTCAGTGGACAGTGTGCTAGAGGATGATGATCCGCCAACAGCTGAGGACGGCGGTGGAGCACTAGTGGGATGGACAGGAGCAGTTGCAGTGGGCGACTGGACCGTAGATGGTCGTTGAGGCTCAGTAGAGGCCCGACGCTTCTTAGCAGAAGTATCGGTGAACATATTTACCGCAATGTGGTCTTTCATCTTCAGAAGTGGCTCACTCCGCTCCCATTACACGCCAACGCTTGCATAACTCTGTAATCATTGTAGGGTGTGGGAGACCAACATTGGTCCTATGAATAGCGGATCGAATAGAGCTGGAAATAATGGTAACAATGTTGATTGGGAACCCTTTCATAATGCAATAAACGAGTACCGCCCATTCCACTGTTACCCTATTAATAGCCAGAGAGGGAAGTAGATTAGAACACACCAAATAGAGCCAAACCTTAGCAGGTGTCTGGAACATAGTCTTCATCAAATTGACTGGCTTATCATTATAGCAGATCCAAGAAGCCCCTTCGATGCATAATGTTCGGAGCACGTTATCCAGATCATAACGAGGAAGGAGTGTGTAGTACTCATCAGGGGAGTCTGCCGGTAGGCCGTATACCTCATTAATCGCAGCCGCACCAAACTGTACCCACTGTCCACGGACCCATACAGCCGTGCCTTCACGATCAGCAGCATTCGCATAAAATTCTTGCACGACAGGGATCACAGTGGTGCCCGGAGCCTTAATAAGCTTTTCCCAATGTCGATTGGCTATTACTGTATCAATCCCGAGGTTACACTCCTCTTGCATCAACATGATACCCCTTTCAGGTATGAGATGCCTATTGGATTGGATGATATTGAACCTCTGCTTTGCAATAGCGGTTCGAAACCGTGCTCGATTCGCAGGCGGGGGTGGCAGTGTGAGTTGCTTTCCTTTAGAGGCAGGGTGCTTCATTCTCGGCGGCCTGCATAAATTGTGTGAGGTGGCAAGGAAACAATCTCACATTCATAAGATAAAGTTGCAACTGATTGAATACACATTTTGACAAGTCACAAGCAATACAGGGATACTTTTCCAAATTCATATGACATGCCAAATTACTTGCGTAAAATTTTAAACTTTTACACACCCATTCAAATCATCACCAAGCATATTCAAATCAACTTGAACTATAGTACACACTTTGAAAACTAAAGAGATGGATGATATTGTGCACAAAAACAAACATGTTCCAAATTTGCACATCTAAAGGAGCAATATTCCATTAAAAAAAAAAATTAAATGAGAAGATATAGGAGAGTATGCTTTCAAACCACCCAAATCAAATGAAAACAAGAAGACATATCTCTTACAACTAGCACAAATGCGAAAATGAAAGAGGAAATACTAAGAATCAAAGAGAAAGTACTCACATTTTTGCTTGAGACAAGAAGAAGAACTTAAAGCTAGCCTTAGAATGATAGAACCACTAGAAACTTGAAATTCTGCAGATGAAAATGCACAAAATGACGACAATCTATGCTTAAAAGGACGCACGGACCGCGATCACCACTTTATGGATCGTGGTCCGTGAATGGAATTTGAAACGCCAATGAGACAAACCTTCTGTGGACCGCGGTCTACTGGTTTTGTATGTCACTGTGGACCACGGTCTACCGTGGTGTGTGCATCTGTGGACCGCGGTCAGCAGAATGTGGACCCAATTGTAGCAACTACCGACCGTGGTAGACAGAATGCATACATCTGTGGACCGCGGTCGACAAAATGGTTCATTTGATAGTGTATTTTTGGACCGCGGTCACCAGTGTGTAGACCGCGGTAGACAGAATGTAATGAGCCTTAAAACCCAGAAAATAATTTCTACCTCCTATGCCTCTAACACAAATGAAAAATAAAATTAAACATAAACAAACTAAAGTCCTAGAAAATATACAGGATTAGTGGGTTGCCTCCCACACAACGCTATTATTAATGTCGTTAGCTCGACGTGGATACGGTATGTCACTCCTTCAACACTGTCATTGAGACAGTTTGCTTCAGTCCTCCATAGAAGATCTTCAAACGCTGACCATTCACCTTAAATTTGTGTCCATCCAGCAAGCTTTGCATTTCAACTACATATGGGAATACTTGTGTCACTAAGAAGGGTCCTGACCAACGGGACTTCAACTTGCCAGGAAATAATCGTAGTCTTGAGTTAAATAACAAACTTGTTGGCCAGGTTGAAACTCCTTCTTCTCAATGATCTGATCATGCCATTTCTTCATTCTTTCTCGGTAAATGGTGTTCTCAAATGGTTCCCTACGAAACTCATCTAATGCAACCAACTGGAGCAAACGATTCTCTCCACACGCTGTTGCATCAAAGTTCAACTTCCTAATAGCCCAGTAAGCTCTATGCTCCAATTCACAATGTAAATGGCAGGACTTTCCATACAGCAACTGGTATGGCGACATACCAATGGGTGTTTTAAATGCTGTCCGATACGCCCATAATGCATCATCTAGCTTTAGAGCCCAATCCTTACGGTTTGTTCCAACCTCTTCTGCAGTATAGCCTTGATTTCTCTGTTGGAGACCTCAGCTTGCCCATTAGTTTGTGGATGATACGGTAAGGCGACTTTGTGCCTCACGCCATACTTACTGAGAAGGTTGTTGAAGACTTTGTTGCAAAAATGTGATCCTTCATCACTCACAATGGCTCTAGGAGTACCAAAACGGGAGAAAATATTTCTTGTAAGGAACTTAAGGACCACTCGTGCATCATTCTTTGTTGTGGCCACAGCCTCTACCCACTTAGAGACATAATCCACACCTAGTAATATGTATTGCTTACCGTTTGATGGAGGAAAGGGACCCATGAAGTCTATGCCCCAAACATCAAATAATTCAACCTCTACGAAAGTAGTTAAAGGCATCTCATTCCTTCTAAATATGTTCCCCTATTTTTGGCACACCTCACATGACTTCACAAATACATAAGCATCCTTTAGCATACTAGGCCAATAAAACCCACTTTCCAGAACACGCCTAGCTGTACGTTGATGGCTATAATGACCACTATAAGGTGAGGCATGACAGTTGTGAAGAACCTTGTTAAAATCCTCTTCCGGAATGCAACGTCGGATCACTTTATCAACACACCTCCGATATAAGAATGGATCATCCCACAAATAGAACTTGCTCTCGTGCAAAAAACGCTTCAATCAGCTTTGAGAAAGATCCGGTGGAGTCATGCCTGTAGCTTTATAGTTGGCAAAATCTGCATACCATGGTGCATTGCTACTGATAACAAAAAGACTCTCATCAGGAAAAACTTCTACAACACTTTCCGGATCAGGATTTGCATCATTGGATAAATGAGACAAGTGATCCGCTACCACATTTTCTATGCCCTTCTTGTCTTTCACCTCTATGTCAAACTCTTGCAGCAGTAGAATCTATCTTATGAGTCTTGGTTTTGCATCCTTCTTTGCAAAGAGTTGGCGAATAGCTGCATGATCAGTGAAAACTTTAACGTGTGAGCCCACAATATATGATCGGAACTTATCACATGCGAAGACAACAACTAATAGATCCTTTTCAGTAGTGATGTAGTTCTATTGCGCATCATCCAACGTCTTGCTTGCGTAATAAATGACTCTAAACATTCTATCCCGTCTCTGCCCCAACACTGTGCCAACAGCAAAGTCACTAGCGTCGCACATAATCTCAAATGTTTCCCCCCAAACTGGTGTAGACATAATAGGAACAGATATTAATGCCTTCTTCAATGTATTGAAGGCTTCAATGCATTCACCAGTGAACTTAAATTCAGCCTCTTTTTCGAGCAGATTACATAGTGGCCGAGTGATTTGGGAAAAATTCTTAATGAACCTTCGGTAAAAACCAGTATGCCCTAGGAAACTGCGCACTTCTCTCACTGATGCTGGAGGTGCTAGCTTCTCAATAGCTTGAATCTTCGCTTTGTCAACCTCAAGGCCATTAATAGAAACTTTATGACCTAAGACAATGCCTTCTCGAACCATAAAATGACATTTTTCCCAATTTAGAACCAGATTCTTTTCTTCACAACGGGAAAGAACTTTGTCCAAATTAGTCAGACATTCATTGAATGTTACACCAAACACAGAAAAATCATCCATAAATACCTCCATGATGTCTTCAATCATGTCTGCAAAAATGGCCAACATACATCTCTGAAAAGTAGCTGGTGCATTACACAACCCAAACGGCATCCTCCAAAATGCATATGTCTCATAAGGACACGTGAAGGTTGTCTTCTCTTGGTCCTCGGGTGCAATAACTATTTGATTGTATCCAGAGTATCCATCTAGAAAGCAATAAAAATCATACCCAGCTATCTGATCTAACATTTGATCTACAAATGGTAAAGGAAAATGGTCTTTACGAGTGGCTTTGTTCAGCTTCCTATAATCAATACACACCCGCCATCCTGTAGTTGTTCTTAAAGCAACTATTTCCCCTTTTTCATTTGTGACAACAGTGATTCCCCCTTTCTTAGGTACCACATGAATGGGACTAACCCATGGTGAATCTGAAATTGCATAGATAATTCTTGCCTTCAGCCACTTCATCACTTCCTTCTTGACTACTTCTTTCATGATAGGATTGAGTCTTCATTGATGCTCGACTGTAGGCTTGTGGGGATCTTCCATTAAGATCTTATGCATGCAAACAACTGGACTTATGCCTTTTATATCTTCTATGGTCCATCCAATAGCTTGCTTGTGATTTCTCAACACTTGCAGCAGCTTTTCTTCTTGGGCAAGGGTCAATGAGGAAGAGATGATGACTGGTAACAATTGTTTTTCATCTAGATGAACATACTTTAAATGTTCAGGAAGTGGCTTCAGTTCAATGGTCCTAACAGCCTCTTAAACACCTTCAACATGATCTTCTTCAGAAAATGGTGCTTCAACACTGTTTGGTTCTATAGGACATGCTTCCAATGCTAACACAATTAACTTCTCATAATCAGTTGCAGCCGTTGGATAAGTAAGTGCACGAGATATACATCCAACCCACTCGTCTTGAGAACTCAATTCATCCACAATTTCAACAACGCAGGAATTTATTACCTCTATTCTGTTGCATTCATGGGACTCGTTTGGGTAATGCATTGCTTTATAGAGATTGAAAACTACCTTTTCTTCATTTACCCGCAATGTTAGTTCTCCTTTGTGGACATCAATGAGTGCATGACCAGTGGCTAAAAATGGTCTTCCAAGAATCAATGGTATTTCACAATCTTCTTTCATATCCAAAACCACAAAGTCAACTGGAAATATGAATTTATCTACCTTTACCAACACATCTTCTATTACACCCCTCGGGTATGTTAAGGGTCTGTCGGCCAACTGCAGAGTGATTGTGGTTGGTTTGATTTCAGACAATCCCAACCTCTTGCACACTGACAAAGGCATGAGATTGATGCTCGCCCCAAGATCACACAATGCCTTCTCGAACATTTTAGCTCCTATATTACATGGTATAGTGAAACTTCCAGGATCTTTCACTTTTTGAGGGAGCTTTCTTTGAAGAATTGCACTGCACTCTTCCATTAGTTTCACAGTTTCAAAATCCTCCAACTTCCTTTTCTTGGACATAATTTCTTTCATGAACTTTGCATAGTTGGGCATTTGCTGAAGAGCCTCAGCAAAAGGAATGTTGATATGGATCTTCTTAAACATTTCTAGAAACTTAGAGAACTGATCATCCAACTTCTTCTTTTGAAACCTTTAGGGAAACAGCAGTGATGGAGGTTCTACGGTTTTACCCGCCTAACTAGCATTCGGCCTATCCTTCCCTTGTGATCTTGAGAGCTCATTACCTTGAACAGCTGATGGCTCGGAGATGTTCTCCTCATAGGCATCAACTTCTTTACCCTCACTGGATGATTTAGCTGAATAAGGAGGGCTTGCTACTTCTTTCCCGCTTCTAGTAATTACTGCCTTGCAGCTTTCTTTTGGATTGACCTGAGTGTCACTTGGGAAAGAATTTCTTTGCTGGTTGGATACTATCTGGGCTAGTTGTCCGACTTGAGTTTCCAAACTTTTTACTGTGGCATTCATATTTCCCATCTTTATTTCCATGCCCGAAACTCTGTTATCATTCTTACCTACTCTTCCTGTCAATTCCTTGAAAAACTTTGTCTGTATGTTAATCATTTCATCAAGCTTGTCCTCTAAGGAAGGCTTTTTGTCTTGCAAAGGTTGTTGTGGCACAAATTCTGGTGGTACTTGAGCATTCCTGTTATTTGCATATGAGAAATTCTCATGATTTTGCACTCCAGGATGATAGTATTTGGGCACATTGTAACCGCCAACTTGTCCTTGGTAACCACTGAACCTATTCA
Organism: Tinospora cordifolia; assembly: GCA_030144865.1. NCBI lineage: Eukaryota > Viridiplantae > Streptophyta > Magnoliopsida > Ranunculales > Menispermaceae > Tinospora > Tinospora cordifolia. The sequence continues at coordinate 7,279 of JAJIYU010013198.1, forward strand.
TAGCATGCATCTGTTCAATGGAAGCATCTCCAGAATATGATGCCTTACTAGAATCCGTAATGGACTGCACTTGCTGAATATGTTGGTTCTAAAACTATCCACCATTGTTCTTCTCTTCTACCAAATTTAATCTATGAGTCATTGCTGCAATTTGAGCATGCAATGCACTGATATCGTCCACCTCATGAAGTCCAACTCTTTTGATTGTCCCTCTTTCAATGCCATGTCCATAAGCATTTGCCTCCATGTCTTCAATCAATTGAGTAGCATCCGTAGTCGACTTTCCCATTAAAGAACCTCCAACTGCAGAGTCTACTAAGGCCCTCATTGGTGGAGTAAGTCCACTATAAAACATTTGAATTTGGAGCCAAGGGAGGTACCCATGTTGCGAACATCGCCTCAATAAATCTTTAAATCTCTCCCAAGCTTCATACAACGATTCAAATTCTGATTGTTTGAATGAATTGATTTCACCCTGCAATTGATGCACTTTTGCAGGTGTGAAATACTTTTGCAGAAATTTCTGGCCCATTTCTTCCCAAGTGGTGATACTACCAGGAAGCAACGTTTGCAACCAACTTCGAGCTTTGTCCCTTAACGAAAAACGGAACAACCTCAATCTCAGTTGATCTTCTGTTACTCCATTCATCTTAACAGTGTCGCATATCTCCATAAATGAATTGAGATGAGCTATAGGATCTTCAAGTGCTGAACCTCCAAACTGTTGCTGCTGCACCATTGTGATTAAAGATGACTTCAGCTCGAAGTTATTTGCATTAATAGGAGTCCTTGCTATGTCAGAGTAGTTATTGTTCAAGATTGGTTTGAAGAAGTCTCTCAATGGAGCCTCGCGATCCTGCTCATCTTTGTTATTTCCCACACCTGAACATCCACTGTCAACCATTTTTGTTGTTCGCCTTTGAGCTTCTGATCTAATCTGATTAATAGTTTTCAGCAAATCTGGATCGTAAGGATCAGACGGGCGTTTACTCATGCAAACCTGAAACTCAAACACACACACAGATCAAGTGTATTCAATGCGTTCTTTACTAAAAAAAATTCAGTTAGAAAGTAATAATAAAATGAAATATTGTCTTGACTAAGACCAAACCAAATTCGACTGGTTTTAATAACACTAAACACCGTATTTTTTCCCGGCAACGGCGCCAAAAACTTGTTAGCTCACCTGCAAGTGTACAGGATCGCAATAGTAATACCGGTGAGACCGGATATCATCCTCAGGGAAAAAGTACTCGTCCACATAAATTAAATCCCAATCTAGTGTCGGTTTTGATTTTATCAAGACATCCAATTTAGTTTGATAAGCAAATGTATAAATGGAACTTTAATTTCTCAAAAACAATCAAACGAAAATTAAATTGACTAGGTAGCAATGTTTAAAAAGGCTGTTTGGGATAATAAACACCTTAGTACGCTCTGTCATTTTATTTGGAATTCTGATATACTAATACTATGATTATCGCACTTGTAATTGAGACCCTATTCCTAGGTGTTCCAATTTTACACTAACGGTGTCTCTCAATACCCTCTTCCGAGGTGTTTAATCAACGACCCTGTGAGTTCAAATAAGAATTCCTGTGCTGTCTCCCTTAGATCCAATCACAATCTTCCGATCAATGACTCTATCTGGGTCTTTACTATTATAGCCTCTCACTGAGCTTCTCTCCCAAGTTAATTCAGTGATCTTGGATTCTTTACGCTTATTGCCAGTAAACATAAAGCTTTAAGCATAAACAAATAAAGAGTAGTGTAGATAAATCAGTTAATCTGATAAAAATTACAGTGCATACATTGGAGTCTACATCCCAAACAGTAAAACTAAATTAGCTAGACATGGAAAAGAACATAATCAGAAAAGATAAAGATAAGAAATCAATCATACTCCAATTGTATTTGATACTCCTTTAATTCCTTCAAAGAAAAACATTATTTCTCCTTCTCTAGCAGCCACAATCGTTTCTTTCCCAATTAGGTATCTCTCCCTACTAATCACCCTTTTTCCTTTTATACCTGCACTAAAATAACCCTAAAAATATGAGATTCCCGATACTTAAGTGAGTGACCGCGGTCCGTGACTGCGGTCATTGAATTCTGTGCCAAAACCCAGAATTCTCCACATTCTGCCCACCGCGATCTGCCTGTTTCTGTGCAATTCATGTTCTGGTGACCGCGGTCACCAGTACAGTATGTACTGATCTGGTTCTTCTTTTGTTACTACAGTCTTCAGTTATTGGACCGCGGTCTACTGGTATTCTCTCATGATTTTCTTTCTAATTTGCCTTCTTCTGCACGCTCTTCCTTTGTGCTTCAATCTGTATCCTGCAATACACTTAATTCCTTTCCCAGACATCATTTTCTCATAAAAGAATATCAAAACTCATAAAAACAAGGCTTAAAAGCTATTAAACAATGCAAATCCCTAACTACATGCAATTATTGCTAATTATGCAATTTTTACTTCTATTCTCCTTTATTTCTTCTAAAATGCAACATTTTACCTATTCTAATGTTAGTTTGCTATGCAACTAACACCATTTTGTAGGGTGGAATGGCTATGGGATTAGTGCCTGGATGCAATTCGATCTTGAACTCCAATTGTCTATGTGGTGGGAGTCCTGGTAATTCATCAAGGAACACATCTGCATATTCCCTCGCTACAGGTATATCCTGTATTTCCTTGGACTTTTCAGTATCCTCTTCTAGTAATTGTCTGAAGTCCTCTTTCTGTTTAATAGAGTATAGCATGGCTAACATAGGACTCCTTGGCAATCTATGTATGTTTACATTTATCTTCAGTACCTCTCCAGATGGTAGCTTCACCGTCACCCTTCGTCTTTGACAATCGATCTGTGCTTGATATTGGGTTAGCCAATCCATACCTAATATCACGTCATATCCATGAAAATGGAGTGTACAGAAATTAGCTAAAATCAGCTTGTCTCCAAACCTAAGGTTACACCTATAATATTTCCTCGATCTCACAGTAGTTCCTATAGGTTCGGCTACATCTAATGTTACTAACAACAGACTCATTACCAATTGTATCTTATCTACTAGGTTCTCAGAAATAAATGATCTAGTAGCACCCGAATCAAACAAAACTTGGATAGCAATGCCAAACAAAAGGAATGTACCTTCCACCGTTGGAGTGGGATTTGTCTGGGCGTCTACGGCGTACAGTCTGGCTTGGGTTCTCTGTGGTGGATGTGGTTGTGTTAGCTGCCTCTGCTGAAGGCGATTACCCTGTCCATGGGTCTTTTGTTGCTGCTGTTGGGGTGCTGGAACCCGTGCTTTGGTAGGACAGTACTTCGCAATGTGCCCTTGCTGTTTGCATGTATAACACAATCCTAGCTTTCTAGCATGATCTATATGATAGTCTCTGGTACGGTCCTGTTGTGCCTGTGGTTGTTGCTGAGGTTAAGGTGCTATGTGCCCCTCTTGTTTGCTCGGCCTCTTCTGTGAAGGTCCCACAGCCTTTTCTGCCCTAGTCTTCTTCTTAACCTTCAATGCCTACTCAAACTCTAGGTCTCTCTCCAAGATCTGCGCCCTCTCCACAGTATCCATAAAGGTCGTCAACTTAAGCGGTGCCAAGATCTTTCTTATCTCCATGTTCAAACCCTCAATAAAACGATCTGTCTTGGACTGCTCATCCATGACCAAAGCAGGAGCAAATCTGGCTAACTCTATAAATCTCTGCTCGTACTCTGTGAGTTTAGGTTGACAAATTCTGACTGCAGCTGTCTTTTTCTTGCTGTGGAGAAAAACTTACTATAGAACCTTGTCTTGAATTCCTCCCAAGTCATCACTGTCCGGTCAATGGTGGGGTCGTTCACAATCATCTCCCACCAATGGTAGGTTGGCCCTACCAACTGATGCACTGCCAGTGCTACTCTCCTGGACCCATATGCCGCCATAGCGTCCAGGTGCTTCTTCATCTCTGTGAACCACCTATCGGCTACCGTACAATCACCTATCCCCTCAAAAGTACAGGGAAGTAGCTTCTAAAACTCCACCAATAGGTCCTTCTGCTCCATATCAAACCCAATGGGTCTATTCTATGGTACTACCTCTATGGAAGTAGACTCCTGATGGACTTGAGGCTGAGCCTGTGCTGGTGGCTCTGTCGATAACTGTGGCTACACCTGTAGTTGTACTGGTACTGATGGCTATGGCAATGCTAATGGCTGCTAAGTCTTCATGGCCTGTTCCACTGCCCTCTGCCTCATCTCGGTGATGGCCTCTGGCGTTAGTGTAACCACTACCACTGCCAGTGTCAGAGGAGTGCCCTCATCACCATGCCATGTCTCGGCTCCATCGCTGCTTCCAGTCGCACTTCTCCTGGGTCTACCTCAACCTCTCGACATTATCTACAAGTCAAAGATTTTTTTCTCAAGCGAAAAATTTCAGTATCCATCAATACCCTTTAGTTCATCGTGCTACTATGATTATAAATACAAGTCTCTAAGTTTTCGATTTGTTTTAGTGGCCTAGGGGTTTATGTTTCTAAGTCAACAACAATTTGTTTGTTTTTGGGTACAGGAATTTGTGTATCAATATTCAAAATAATCATACCACATATATAACATACAAGCACACAACAACAAATCAAACAATGCACGCTGGTATAATGGAACCAAACAATTCCATTATGGCTAATATAGTTTCGCCAAATCCTGGTCTCTAAGGATAACACAAGACCCACCGTATGCGATCGTCCCATACCAGTAGAATGTAGTGTGTGCAAGTTCTTCCAAAGATTCCGTTCAGTGCCCTTTACAATTTTGCAAGTGTTTCGTTCCTTAAGGCTGACGCAAGACCCACCATACGCGATTGTCCCATATCAGTAGAATACAGTGCGTACAAGTTCTGCCTAAGAATCGATCACTCACCATACATTGTTTGTCAATCTCCGAGTCCAGAATTCCTCCATACCCCCAAATCCCTATGCCTCCCATACCACATAGAGACCAAGGACATAGGATCCTCCCGATCTCGAGTCCTGACCAAAACAAGTGTGTTACGTACACATTGTCAGTCTCTAGCTTATACCCTAAAAGCTTTTATTTACCCTTATGATCCACTGTGCCTCCCTGGCAACACCCAGTCTCTAACTAGACCTATGGTCTCAATACTTGGCTAGCTGATCCATCTATTGAATCACCAAGTTCAAACTCTATCTCAATTTTATGTGATGTTATCGTTCCCGAGTTTTGGACCTTTCCTGAATAGAACTCAACCTGTAAGGCCATTACCGTAGTAGAGCTCAACCTACAGGGCCAACACAGTACTTTCATCCTATTGCAATTAGCAACTCAAGCACGCTGACATCACCTAAATCTTTGCTAGACTCCTATCCGCCTAGTAAATGGATTCTACTCATTTTATCCACTTTTCGAAAGTCAAATCCAGTAGAAATTCTTTTCCGATGAAAATCAAATATGGTGAAATTCTCATTTCTGTGAAAAATTTTGTTCTGATAGAATCAAATTTATTCTGTGCAAGTTTCAACCCAGTATTTCTAGTAATTGGGCTGTGATACCAACTTTCTAACACCCCGGCTCCCGGATCTTTCCTCGCGGGTTCCCTTTGGGCCGCGCTCGCTCAGAATGCGTGCCCATTCAACTGGGAAGACGCCGCCACATCGTCCGCCGAGAGCCGGAGTGCTACTGGAATCGTTTCTCAGAGGTTCCATTTCTTTCTTTCTGGTAATAATTAAAGTCACTTTAAAACCGGCATGAATTTTTTTTTTTTTGAAATAAACATCTAAGTAAATAAGTTGGATAAGTGCAATTTCGAATGAAATGAAAACATTGAATTCAAATTTAAACAATTTAAAAATCTCCAAAATAATTCCAAAATATTTAGTCACATGTAAAATGTTTAGAACAAAAGAAAAGGAAAGGGGCACATACCCAATTCAGTCAAACACAGAAATAAAATGCGCAAAAAGCACTAACAACCTCCTCGGCGAGGTTTTAAAATAATCGAGTCTTCCGCAATGTCCATCGACTCGTGCTGTCTCAAAAATCACTTGAAAAAGAAAGGGGTGAGCTCGAGAGCCCAGTGGATCATACCTATACATCGCTAACATTATTTAAACCAGAAAACAAAATATGCAAACACTTTCATTACATTAGGCATTTCACACATTTATTTGTTTTGTTATAACCTAAGACCAAAAGAGTTCATAACCCTCTCGGTAAGCCCATGTGATCCGGGAGCGAATCTGGGTACGCTATACAGCCATACTGTGGGGACCACAGCCTAAGGAAGGGGTAATGCTCTACTGCCATTACCAACTTCCAAAGACCATATCAGTTGTCACAGGCAGCTCTCTCGTGGGGGTAACTACGATGCGCTTAAGGCTCGTCCATCTCAATAAAACTTATGATGCACCGTCGGCTCGTCCATCGCACTAGTACGTGTGTTCTTAATCATCCTTTAATCTTCTTTAATTTCACAGTTCATTCCAAGTCATGTCAATCATCCATCAATGTGTAATAAATTTCTAAATAAAGAAGTTCGCATGCTTGAACATTCAAGAAAAAAAAACACTTCAATGGAACTGACTATGCAAAATATTAAACCAATATAACCGGTTGTTAGTTGTATAGCAGATTAATTATATTATACGTATTTTATGTATAATGTGCATTAATATAATAGAAAATGTAGTGTATTTACTTATATTTAGTATAATATGCATTTAGA
>JAJIYU010013199.1:0-14015 GCA_030144865.1 Tinospora cordifolia
ATTCCACTAAAATTGTAATTTTCATTTAATTATCCTAATTTTTATTATATCTCTAATATAAATTATTTTTCATGTGCCAACCCACCATTTGCACCCAAAATTTCTTAAAATTTCTGAAATTAATTTTCACTTGACTTATTTCATTTAATTTCCTTAAACTTATTTATCTTTAATTATTTGACAAAATTTTGGGGTATTACAAGTGCACATGATACACTATATGGAGAGTAACAGTGCACCTGCGACAATCCATCTCATCGATACGTAGAATTCTTAATAAACTATTAATCTTATTTAATTCCACAAATAGTGTCATCTAGATAACATCGTTCAACAAATATGAACAAATACATGATGAACAAAATGAATGAATCATGAACTCGATAAAACATGTTAGAAAGCGATTAACCATACATTATGCTCATCATTCAAGTCATTCCAATAACAAACAAATAACAATCATAGCATGCAAAATATCTTAACCTAACGATCATCATGTTTTGAATCTAAAATTTGCATAATATTAATGAGTAAGAAAATTCTTCCCACCTGAGGTTTATGAATTTTCCTTGCATCTGTTCATCCCACTAATTCACTTTTAAATTAATCTGTCATTTAAAAATTATGATATTATTCTCCGAATCTCCATAACCCCTTGAACTTCGATACCACATTCCATTCACATCCATTCCAAAATAATAGCATAATATAAAATTATCTCCAAGAGTAATAAGGTTTTAAATACCAAAACTTCAGCTAAAGCTCCCAAAATTCTTAATTTCCTATTTCACAACATCAACATACAAAACTATATTCATTTTCTTTCAAATTTAGAATAGAACAACTTTAATTCTAACTATTACCTCAAATGTAGCAAATCGAGTTTTATCTTTGCCTAAAGGATTTTGCCTTCCAAACCCTTCAGATCCTCTCAAAAACTCGTAGATTCGTCAAAAACTGTAAATGAACAAACAAAACTTTCAAAATTTAGTCTAGAATCACTAATTCATCGATTTAAAAGGAAGATCTGAGCTCAATTCGCTTCGAATCATTTCGTACTTCAAAAACCTCAAATCACCAATCAATTTTGCAATTTTGATGTTGTTAGCCTATGATAATTGATTTGAACGAATTTAAGGCTTCATAATCTTACCTTAGATGCTTAGAATTACTCTAAATCTGATCTGGATAATTTTGACTATCTCAAGGCGAAAATCGAATATCCAGAGATCACAAACGGGATGCCCTAGATTTGGGGTTTCATTCTGTTTCGGTTTCTCTGTTTTGCAATTTAAATTGGGATGAATAGTACCCTGCATAAACGGTACCCATTGGCGAATAGTGCCCGCGGTTACTATTTATAGAGGAAATTTTTGTCTAGTTTCCCTGTTTTTCCGAAGTTAGTTAAAAAAAAAGCCCACATAAAGATCTTTTTTGTTTTTCGATTTTTTTTCCTACTTTAACCAACGTGATTTGTTTTATTTCTTTAATAAATATTGTACTAAACATTTAAATCATGATTTTAGAGATTTTTATATTTATTTAGTATTTTTAATAATTCATTTATTTCTTTTTGGCAAACCTTACTTTATACGTATGTTTTTATTTATTTAATTTTATTTATTTTATTTATACCTCATTATGATTAAATAAAGATTTCTCTTATTTATTTAATTAATTATTTTATAATTTAGTATCTCCAAAATGACCTGTATGCTTTATAAATTTTTCAGCGTATTATAACCTACCCCCCCTTAAATAAAATTTTGTCCTCGAAATTTGAATAAACTTACATACTTGAGTAATGTGTTCCATCAAGTACCCCTGGTGAAAAGATCTACTTACTTCCTCTGCATCTCACTTTCCAACTCTTAGGTCGCTTCCTCCAGGCCGTGATGCTTCCAAGGACTTTAACCAAGGGAATGTCCTTGGTCCTGAGACTTTGCACCTTACGATCAATGATTTTGACAGTTGGTTCCTCGTAAATTGCATCTTCCTGAAGTACAATATCTTGCCACTGTATGACATGACAAGGATCTAGCTCGTACTTGCAAAGCTTCGAGACATGGAACACATTGTATACTGAAGATAATTTGTTCAGTAGATCCAGTTCATATGCACATTCACCAATCCGTATAATGATCTCGAACGGACTGATGAATCTGGGTGCTAGCTTTCCTTTAGCTCCAAACCTTCTGATTCTTTTTTGAGGACTGATCTTTAGGAATACTTTGTCATCCGGTTGGAACTCTAGAGGTTTTCTCCTTCTGTTAGCATAGCTCTTCTGCCTACTCTGAGCTGTAACCAACCTCTGCTGGATCTTCTTAATCTAGGTATTCATATCCTCCATCATGTCAGGTCCAGTGAGTACATGATCCTCAAATTCTGCCCAACAAGATGGTGATCTACAGAGTTTGTCATAAAGCGCTTCATATGGAGCCATGTCAATACTCACCTAATAGTTGTTATTATAGGCGAACTCAACTAGATGTAAGTACCTGCTCTAATTGCCCTTGAAGTCAAGAACACACACTCTCAGCATATCCTCAAGTATTTGAATGACCCTTTTTGATTGCTCAGAAGACCAGTAACAAAATCCATCGTGACATGATCCCATTTCCATTTTCGTATTGGAAGTGGCTGGAATAAACCTGATGGCTTCCTATGCTCAACCTTCACCTGTTGGCAAGTGAGACACCTAGAGACTTATTTAGCTATGTCTCTCCTCATGCCTCTCCACCAAAAAGTTTTCTTCAGATTTTGTTGCATCTTATCACCACCTGGATGCATCATATACTTGGTCTGATGTGCTTCATCCAGTATGGTGTCTCTAATTTGTCCTGTGTTTGGTATACAGAGTCTATCTCCCAGTCTCAGTGCACCCTCAGAATCATTTCTAAAATCTGCATGCTTGCCCTGTTTGACGCCTTCAATCAGGTCTATTAACCATCTGTCATTTTTTTGTCCATCTCTGATCTGGCGCATGATTTCTGGCTGACAAGTCATTGCATACAGATATGCTTGATTATCATTTGTAGCTATGCCCATATCATAGTCACTAATCAGTTGATACATTTGTGCAATTTGTTCATCCCTCCTATGGGTCTTTCTACTAAGTGGATCTACCACTACATTAGCTTTGCCCGGATGATAGTGCAGCTAAAAGTCATAGTCCTTGAGAAACTCTAGCCATCTTCTCTGCCGAAGATTCAATTCCTTCTGAGTATATATATTTGAGGTTCTTATGATCCGAGTATAGATCAAAGCTTTCTCCATAGACATAATGCCTCCAAATTTTTAAAGCAAACACGAACGCTGCTAGCTTCAAATCATGTGTATGATAGTTATGCTCATGTGGCTTCAACTATCGTGATGCAGAAGCCATTGGTTGTCCCTCTTGCATCAATACTGCACCTAACCCTTGCAATGAAGCATTGGTGCTACTATTTTTCAAATTTTTATTTTGAGTCCCTTAGTAAACCGTTCTATCTTTGCTTGTTCCTCCTTTATTAAATCAAGTGCAAACCTTGACAGTTCTGTAAATTTTGTTCATACTCAGTCGCTATCATATTTTTCTGTGTCAGGCGGATAAATTCAGATTGCATCTGTCTCTTCTTTGTTGCAAAGAAAAATGCACCATAGAAGAGATTCTTGAAGTCTTTCCATGTCATTGTGGACTCATCAATAGTAGGGTCATTCATAATCATTTCCCACCAATGGTAAGTTGGCCCTACTAGTTGATGCACTGCTAAAGCTACTCTCCTTGGCCCTACAACTCCCATTGCATTTAGATGGTTGTTTATCTCTGTGAACCATTTTTTAGCAGCGAGGGGATCTATCATATCTTCCAATATATTGGGCCTCAACTTCTTAAATTCAATCAACAGTCCGTTCTGTTCTTTATCATACTCAACAATCCTGTTTTGAGTAATCACCTTTGAAAACCTAGCTTTCTATTGAGTTAGAGGCGATACTAGGGTTTAAGGCTCTAGTTGTGGCTGCAGAAGTGGCTATAATGGCACAGGTGGCTGAGATGATATTGTAACACCTCACCTCCTGAGCCCCATCTTCTACGTCATCTGACGTTTTAATTTTCTTTGATCAATAATCTTGGGCCACCCGGGAGACGGGCCCGTACTACATTTTCTTCTTCTTAGACCCAAATCCATTAGGGTTCCTGTGTACATTAGTCCATGTACAAAATGACATCATAGTAAATAAAATTCTTTATTTATTCATTCAAAAATTTCAAGTGCAATGATCTATTACAGCGAAAAATAAATTCAAAGCTGAAATACATAATTTAGCTTGGGCCGATGCGCCCTACATTGAAATAAATAAAAACTTTCAATAAATAAACCTCCTTGTAAGCTGATTAATTCCCTGTGATGTGAAAAATAATGGGGTGAACTAAAAAGCCCAATGAATCATTCCATCTATTTAATTCATTCTTTCAACTAGATAATACAAGCATATCAAACACTTTCAGGGATTAATTCGGTTCAAACAATGTATTACTTCAGTCATAATTTAGACCGAACGGAGATAACCTCTATGCTCCAGATCTAGGGAGAGATCAATTCTGAAACTCAACCCATTTCTAGTAGGATCTTTTCTGAAACTCGTTCCATTCTGGTGTCAGTCTTGACAGCCAGTTCCAATTCTACATGGAACACAGAAAGTCCCCCGTACCGGTGTGTGGTTGAAATCTTATTTAAGCTTATCTTTGTGTGCAAGAACATAGTAAATAAATATTCAACAGTATTTAAATACTCCAACCATATAACATTCACATTCACAAACATTGACTTCCAGTTTTTGATGTAGAAGATCGTATAAGACGTAACTACAAAGCATACTCTCTTGGTCATAAACAATATATTAGTGCATGATAAATAATAGCTCAAACAGTAAAACATTCAGATTGACTTTCGATTTCTGATGTAGAAGATCGTACAAGACGCAACTACAGAGCATACTCTCTTGGTCATGAGCAATATAATAATTGAATGGCATAAATGCAAAAAATAAAATTAAACTAACAAACAAGCAAACATTATCTAAATCAAAATAATAAATTAAAAGAATGGAAAAAAACTCACCTTGAGATCGCTTCCTAAAATCTCTGTAGCACTTCGTTGCTACTACCTCGCGAACTATTTAGAATAGCTCAGGCAAGGAAGAACTAGGACTAAGGTTGCCAAGAAGGAGGCAAAGAGAGAGAGCAAGAGGAATTTTCAACCCTTGTCTTTGGGATGAATGAAATGGGTAGAGTAGGAGGGTTTATATAGAGCCCTCTTCCAATTAGTGTTTCTATCTTTCCAATGTGGGACTATCATTTCCTACATATGCATACCTTAACATCACACCAAATGAGATATTTCATTCATGACTGCATTTCCTTTACACATATACTTCTCTATGTATATTACTATCATACTAAACAAAATATTATTTTCATGAGTGCATCTAATTAATACTTTATACACATACTTTTCTATATTAATATCATACTAAAAATATTATTTTCTTATTCGAATAGAGAAGCGTATATTTACCGAATATTTCTATATGTCTAATATTAATTAATGCATATTACTTTGTACTTTTATGCTAACTAATTAATTGTATATCAATGAGAAATATATATATATATATGTATATGTACTATTAAATATGTTTTAAACTCAAATTTCGGTTATTACGTCACTAAAATTTCAGGTATTACAACCTACCCTCCTTACAATAAATTTTGTCCTCGAAATTTGTACTTATCCACGTCAATGTTGTTTGGTTAGGTATTTTGGGTAAATAAATTTAGCTTGAAGACTAATCTTTAAGAACTGGGTGGTTTCTTTTGATTGATTGAATAGGTAGGGGATACTTATTCTTTACTATTATTTTAAAATAGTTGTAGGGTCAGTTCCATAGTATAGTTCAATTTTGAACTCTTCGTCTCTAGTTGGTGGTGGTCCATAGTGTATTATCTTTACAGAATAAGGGTATGAACATGGCATCCTAGTGTCAAGAGGAACAGTGCCGCCGATAAAACAGTAGCACCAATAGTAATGCTAATAATTACCCGATAAAACAGTGCCTCTGACAGTGACGCCTAATAATTATGCCGATAAAATAGTGCATTTGACCGTAACGCTGACAATTATGTCATTAAAACAATGTCTTTGTCCGTAACAGACAATTATGCCGATAAAACAGTGCCTTTGACCGTAACACCGACAATTATGCCGTTAGAACAGTGTCTTTGTCCGTAACGCCGAAAATTATGCAAATAAAACAGTGTTTTAGACCGTAACACTGAAAATTACGCTGATAAAATAGTGCCTCTAACAGTGACGCCTAATAATTATGCCGATAAAATAGTGTCTTTGACCATAACGTTGACAATTATGCCGTTAAAATAGTGTCTTTGTCCGTAATGCCGATAATTATGCCGATAAAATAGTAGTAGTGCCATTATAATAGTATTGTCCCTTCTCCTTAAATTCCTGGCCCATTCGCACCTTTCACCATTTTGATCATCCCTTTGTTTTTTGCTCTGCGAAAATGTTCTTCATCTTTTTTATCTCAGTTATGGTTTCCTCGCTATCCGAGTCTGGTAATTCCTCCATTCCTCCGATGCGTTCTACCACCATGCTGGTGCCGAAGCCGTCAAGGTTCAAAACGTTGGCTCGCAAGTCTGTTCGTCTACCACCGGTGAAACTCGACTCGAATTCTTCCGATGATGATCTTTCCTTGCCATCTCAGTCTGGTAATTCCTCCCCTCCTCCGGTGCGTTCTACTACCATGTTGGTGCTGAAATCGCCAAGGTTCAAAACGTTGGCTCGTAAGTCTGGTCGTCCACCACTGGTGAAACTCGACTTGGATTCTTCCGATGATGATCTTTCACTTGTGGATTTCTTCGAACGAAATTCTCAGTTGTCTCCATTCCAGTCAGAATCGTCTCCTAAAGGTAAGAATCCTTTGTCCTGTCGATCTACTCGTTCTGATTCATCCCATATCTCTCTAGAAGAACCGAAAGTCTTTTTCCTGATGTGCTCAGAAGTTCTTCCACCTCCTTCAACCATATCAAGCTCAGAGAAACTTAGAAAAATTCCTGAGATTTATGAAATTTCATAAACTAGTGGTTCTTCTCCAGTGAACCGTTCTCCAATTCAATCTACAACGACTACAGTTCAAGCTAGTGGCTCTAGTGATCAAAGCGTCATCACAGGGTTCAATGGAAGGATACTAAGAAAGTTTATTAGTATAATGGCGCGACCTTCGGGAAGATACTCTGCAGAGATTAATTTGTCTACAGGAAGAAGCTAGATTGGAACTTTCGATGCTAACATTGAAGCTGCTCTTGCTTATGACAAAGCTATCATCTCCACGAAAGGCTTCCATGCTAGAACCAATTTCACTTACTGGCCAAACTACGCTAATCTCTTTCATTTTTTACCTCCTAGCAATGATGCCAGTAGCGACCCTTCAAATGTTACTACTGTCAGTAACACTAGTACTTTGTTGTCACCCGTTCAATTTGTTTTTGATACATGTGTTGATGTTTCCTCAAATGGGTCTCCTACCTATAGCAACAAAAACATCAATAACTTCTTTTGTTCCAATGATTCAAGATCTGGGAACTTGGAGAGCATAGTTTTTGCTAGTTGCTTGAGGCCATCTTCCAACCCAAATCCCATTGATTTTGATCCTTCTGTTACTACCATTGAGCTAGTCACCCTGGCAATGTTCTTGTATCTGTTTTTAATGCTTCAACTAATGCTGGGTCTTTATCAGATTTGATGTCGAATAATGCAGGGTTTTCATCCAGGTGTATGGAAGAGCTGGATCATGGATGGGCTAGTGGGCAATCTTCGTCATCAGCATGTTTATTATCATCGTGCGATGCTTATATTGCTGATGAAGCAGGAAATAGATGTATGGAAGACCTTTTGCCAGTGAGTCAAGATCTTGGTTTTGGAGGCTACACGTCTTATCAGTGACAACAACCCTCTTTACGGAAGAAGAAGAGGAAGAAGGAAAAGAAGAAGAAGAAGCAGAAAAGAAGGAGAAGGAGAAGAAGTTCCCTTTGACTTGTTTTATTGAGAGAGACCAAAGTTATTTCATCAACGTTGGTCTTGTCTCCGTTTGTTTTTTTTTTGTTTTTTGATCTCTGTGTAATCTTTCTCAAAAAAAAAAAACCAAATCGAGGGGTCGAATGTTTTTTTTCCAGTACTATTATTATTATTATTATCGCTTTTATTGCTGGAAATGGTGTGTTGGAAAGAGATAATGAGGATAAAACACAGTAATTAAACTACAATAACCTACACTATTCAAACCCATCAAGATCTTGGGCAGGGCAATCTGAGGCACATGATCATCAACGTTGGGTTGACGGAATTGTCCAACTTCGTACCTTTCTGAAATAGTTAATAAAGTAAATTACCCAAGGTTTCCAGATTAGTCCAACTTCGTTTTTTTTTTTCGGTATGAACCGTATATCTCAAAGAGGTCGTACTTATGTGGGTTGGAATGATTTCATTATCTAAAATGAAGAACATTTTCCCCCAAAAGATCAGTCCAATAATATCACTTACTGGTAAATAGCACAATACATCTTTGTGAGTCTTCGCTAGTCATAAAATGATCCTCATGGTAGCCATCTATATATATATATATATATTTGAAAGTGTCGAATTACCTGGGTTTAAAGTTTGAATCCCTTCGAGACAAAAATGTTTTCTTTTTAGACTTGAGAAAATGACTGTCCTTTCTTTAGTCAATTGTCTTGTCTGTTTTATCAAGTTTTTGTTCCTTCCGTGCTAATGTGATGTTACATTTACATTTCTAAGTTCTCGATTTATTTTGTGGCCTATCAGTTTATGCTTCTAGGTTCTATTTTGAGGATTTCCAAAATCCTCTAATGTCCTTGGGTATAAGATTTGGTTTCATGATCACAATATTTGTGATATACATACTTATGAAATTCAGATAAATAAAGCACGCATTCAAAACAATCAGACATTCACACAATCATACATGTTCATGCTAGCATAGTGAAATTCTAGGCTTCTGTCTATGCTTCCAGGTTCGTGTGCCTCATACCACCCTTGCCCTTCATCATAGACTTCTGCCTACAGATTTCACTACACCCAATCAATTTCGCAAATATCTCGATTTCTAAGGCTTCCCAAGCCTCATTATACTTGACTGTCCCATACCAGCCAAGCATAGGGAAACAAGTTCGTCCAAAGCCACCGATCGTTCACCAAACATGGCCCGTCATTCTCCAAGTTCAAGATTCCTCTACATCCCTGAATCCTATGCATCCCATACCACATAGAAACCAAAGATACAGGATCCTCCCGATCTCATGTCCTGACCAAACAAGTGTTCATTTTTCACACATTTTCAGTCTCTAACTTATGCCCTAATAGTTTATTCATGATTCACTGTGCCACTCTTGACAACCCCCAAGTCTTTACTTAATGTTTCTTCCCCAAACCTAGGTTCTTAAATTCTTGTTGGCATCTCATTTGGACTATAGTGAATTCCTAGCCCTTAATTACCACCTCCTAATTTTTATCTCGTAACAAAATAAGTGTGTTCTTCAACTCCGACTACTCGTATGAATTGGTAGGACAACCTTCAGATCGGATGGCAAGACCGAAGTCTACTTAGCAACCGTGCTTTCTAGAACAGGATAACTCGTCTCTCTTTCAATGTTTAACTTTACTCGGGACAAGGCTTACCCACTATCAGCTCAACTCGTAATCTTTGTATCCAAACAAAACCGTTGAAAACATATATCTCTTTTCGAAAATAATTTTTTTCAAAATCATTTTAGTTTCCAAACAGGAGATATGGTTTCTAGATTAAATAAATAAATAGTCTTACCAGACTAGTCAATTCCTTCTAATTCTTGCCCAAGGCATCTAAAGCCTAGGATCTGATACCACCTTTGTAACACCCCGCCTCCCAAGCCCCATCTTCTACATCATCTGACGTTCTAATTTTCTTTGATCAATAATCTTAGGCCGCCCGGGAGACGGGCCCGTGCTACATTTTCTTCTGCTTAGACTCAAATCCATTAGGGTTCCTGTGTATATTAGTCCATGTACAAAATGACATCATAGTAAATAAGATTATTTATTTATTCATTCAAAAATTTTGAGTGCAATGATCTATTACAGCGAAAAATAAATTCAAAGCTGAAATACATAATTTAGCTTGGGCCGATGCGCCCTACATTGAAATAAATAAAAACTTTCAATAGATAAACCTCCTCGTAAGCTAATTAATTCCCTGAGATGTGAAAAATAGGGGGGTGAGCTAAAAAGCCCAGTGAATCATTCCATCTATTTAATTCATTGTTTCAACCAAATAATACAAGCATATCAAATAGTTTCAGGGATTAATTCGGTTCAAACAATATATTACTTCAGTCGTAATTTAGATCGAATGAGGATAACCTCTATGCTTCAGATTTAGGGAGAGATCAATTCTGAAACTCAACCCATTTCTAGTGGGATCTTTTTTGAAACCCGTTCCATTCTGGTGTCAGTCTTGATAGCCAGTTTCAATTCTACATGGAACACAGAAAGTCCCCTGTATTGGTGTGTGGTTGAAATCTTATTTAATCTTATCTTTGTGTGCAAGAGCATAGTAAATAAATATTCAACAGTATTTAAATACTCCAATCGTATAACATTCACATTCACAAACATTGACTTCCAATTTTTTATGTAGAAGATCGTACAAGACGCAACTATAGAACATACTCTCTTGGTCATAAACTATATATTGGTGCATGATAAATAATAGCTCAAACAGTAAAACATTCAGATTGACTTTCGATTTCTGATGTAGAAGATCGTACAAGACGCAACTACAGGGCATACTCTCTTGGTCATGAACAATATAATAATTGAATGACATAAATGCAAAGAATAAAATCAAACTAACAAACAAGCAAGCATTATCTAAATCAAAATAATAAATTAAAAGAAGGGAAAAAACTCACCTTGAGATCGCTTCCTAAAATCTCTGTAGCACTTCGTTGCTACTACCTCGCGAACTATTTAGAATAGCTCAAGCAAGGAAGAACTAGGACTAAGGTTGCCAAGAAGGAGGCAAAGAGAAAGACCAAGAGGAATTTTTAACTCTTGTCTTTAGGATGAATGAAATGGGTAGAGTAGGGGGGTTTATAAAGAGCCCTCTTCCAACTAATGTTTCATCTTTCCAATGTGGGACTATCATTTCCTACATATGCATACCTTAACATCACACCAAATGAGATATTTCATTCATGAATGCATTTCCTTTACACATATACTTCTCTATGTATATTACTATCATACTAAACAAAATATTATTTTCATGAGTGCATCTAATTAATACTTTATACACATACTTTTCTATATTAATATCATACTAAAAATATTATTTTCTTATTCGAATAGAGAAGCGTATATTTACCCAATATTTCTATATGTCTAATATTAATTAATGCATATTACTTTGTACTTTTATGCTAACTAATTAATTGTATATCAATGACAAATATATATACGTATATATACTATTAAAATGTGTTTTAAACTCAAATTTTGGTTATTACGTCACTAAAATGTCAGGTATTACAGATACTAAGGCTACAGTATTCTCAAAACCTGTTCCACCACTCTCTATACCAATATTGGTTTCACTTCTTCCTTTGCGAGTGCTGTGGCCACTAGTACATTCTCCTGTCTCTGCTCTAACTCGTCTCTAGTTACCTCACGAGCCATGTGTTTCTTAGGCCTTCCCCTCAACATTATCTCCAAGTCAAACTTATTCCAGTATCCAATAGTTTAGAGTTTAATCAAACTGAAGTAGAAAATTCCAATATCTGTAATTATGCTACAATTACAATTTCCACTTCAATTTGTAAGTCAACCATTTTTCTCAATATATTGGATATAGTAACTTGTGTTTCTAGCCATTCGTTCCAACCCACCTAAATTCCTCGCATTTCCATGCTAACATGATTCTAGGTGTATGTCTCTAAGTTTTTGATTCGTTTCAGTGGTATAAGAGTTTATGCTTCTAAGTCAATGACATTTCTTTTGTTTCAGGGTATAGGAGTTGGGTAATACTCAAAATAAGTATACCACGTATATTACACACAATCATCCAACAAATAAGCAAACAATATAGGCTAGCATAATGCACTCCCAAGCTTCCATCTGTGCTGCAGGTCTAGGCATCCCATACTACCCTCGCCCTTCCACACAGACTTCCACCCAGAATTACATTACACCCATACAATGGTGCATATGTCCATGACTGTAGATGTCCCATCATGTTTAATCGGATCCTTTAGTTAAAGATAGCACGATAGTGCACCCATAGACGTATTCTAAGGCTGACGCAAGGCCCACTATATTGGACCGCCCCATCCTAGTACAAATACAATGCGTATAAGTTCAACCAAAGAAATCGATCACTCATCAAACATGGTCCGTCATTCTCTGAATCTCGAATTTCTCAGTATGCCCAAATCCCTATGCATCCCATACTACATAGAGACTAAAGATACAAGATTTTGCCAAATTCAGGTCCTGACCAAACAAGTGTGCATTCAACACATTATCCGTCTCTAACCTATACCCTAAAGTCTTTTAAGTTATTCATGACCCACTATGCCATTCGTAGCAATACCCTAAAATCTAACCAGATCAGCCCTTTAGGGGCTTTTACCTAAAGAGAAGGTCAACTATTAGGGATCACCACCTGTACTCCTGTCATATCTGCAATAGTACTCAAGTACCTTGGCATCATCTAATGCTTTTCAATAACTAAGTTGAAAACTTATTTCCAGTGAAAACCAAATTCGGTAAAATCATTTTCCGTGAAAACATACAATAACTTCAAAACCATGAAATACTCTATGTGATACCACCAGTCCTAAATCCTGGACCTTTCCTTAGTAGCGCTCAACCTTCTAAGACTTTTAGTCAGAATAGAGGTTAACTTTCGAGGACATTCTTCCGTAGAAGTAGATCCGACCAAGATCAGCCCCTCAAAGACCTTTATCTCGAGAGAAAGTCGACTATCTGGGACCACTACTAACAATAATCACCCTTCTAGGACCTCCCATCAAAGCAAAGGTCTAACCGTCGAGTGTTTTCTTTCGAAGAAGAAGATCAACCATGACCCAACCTTCAAGGATCTATACTCAGGGAAGAGGTCAACTATTAGGGATCAATACCAATACTCAAT
The DNA here is from genome assembly GCA_030144865.1 of Tinospora cordifolia. Taxonomy (NCBI): domain Eukaryota; kingdom Viridiplantae; phylum Streptophyta; class Magnoliopsida; order Ranunculales; family Menispermaceae; genus Tinospora; species Tinospora cordifolia. The sequence continues at coordinate 13,267 of JAJIYU010013199.1, forward strand.
CATAGCTCGAACACGTTGGTATCACCTAGATCTTTTCTAGACTTTTAGCCATCCACTAGAGTCATTCAGTCAATTTAGTTGCTATTCGAAATCAATTCAGTAATTTCATTTTTAGTGAAACATCGAATCTAGTAAAAATTTCATTTCTGTGAAAATCAATTTTCGGTAATAATTCCCTTCAGTTCAGTGTATCCACACTGAGTTTTCCTAAAAATAAAAATCCGGTGAATTTACATTTCAGTGAAAATTAACTCATTCCTTTCAAAATCCTGTGGTATCTGGAGTGATTTTGGGGATAATGCTATCCAGTTCGTTAACCTCTTATCCGAAAATAGTTCCATTAAGAATCTGTTTTAGCTAAAAGCTCTCCAGCCGAGGCTCAAATTTCCTAAAGAGTGCAATGTATGTACACTGGGTGTTGTTTGTAACTCAGGTTATCCACACTAAATTATATTTCTGATGTAGGTTATCCACACTACGTTATGTTTTCCTAGCGAGCTACAACCATAGCTCTAATACCACTCTGTGACACCCCAAATTTAAGTCTAGATTTCTCGATGCTTGATCTTCGTGTCATCCTTTCTCGAAATTGAGTTGCCAACTTTCCATTTCCTGTTTTACTTTCTTCCAAAAGTATGACATGATCTATATGCAATGCAATTACCTCGTAGTACATGAAATGCTCTAGAATTAACCCTTAACACTGGTTTTCATTCATGACAAAAGAAAATTCCAAAATATTATAATAA
>JAJIYU010013200.1:0-14050 GCA_030144865.1 Tinospora cordifolia
CATAATAAATATATTTTACATATAAAAGTATACATGTAATGGTTTTGAACATGTATTTTAACAGTAGCAAAGTTTTATGCACATCACATGTGTTAACTTAAAACTGTTAGACAAAAGAAAGAAACAAAAAAAATTTATTGTCAAACCTTAATGGTCTTGCAAACATAAACCTTAGTTTTCCTTTCTCTTTCTTTTCTCGATGTCTCTTCTTTTAAGCTTTTAACTTATTTTTTTCTTATTACTCTTCTCTCTATTGTCTCTTCTTCCAAGTTATAGTTTGTTCTTTCTTCTCTTTGTGCACCACATAAATTCTTTCATTAAAAATGCTCTTTTTCACAGCTTTTATATAATTTTTTCTACAGAAATCTTTCAAACTTCAATTTTAAGTGAACTTCGTTGATTTTTCGAAGATTTCAACGAAATTTTGTAATTTTATAATTACAGGCGAACTTCGTTTCGATTGTCCAAATTACCTAATTAATTCGACTAATTTCGACAAACTTCGTCTAATTTTCATACCATGGATGAAATCAGGCAAACGGTCTTCAGCTATGAAGGAGGCTCCGGGCCCTGACAGGTTCACCATGACTTTCTTCCAAAAGGAATGGGGATACGAGAAAACAAGACATCTTAGACTGCATGAAAGAGTTTCACCAAAAATGTTGTGGTTAACAGCAAAGTCAATGAAACTTACTTATGCCTTATAGTTAAGAAATTCAACTCGATCAGGATTACAAATTACCAGCCAATCAACCTAATAATGAGTGTTTACAAAATAGTAGCAAAGACTTTAGCTATTAGACTGAGGAATGTCCTCCACACCACGGTCAGTGAGCTCCACCAAATGGCTTTTATTAAAGACAAACAGATTTTGGATTCGGCCCTAATCACTAATGAGGTGGTGGAAGATTACAGAGTGGGAAAGAAACAATGCCTCCTCTTAAAAGTTGATTTCGCAAAGGCGTATGACTCGGTCAGATGGAGTTTTTGGGATTATGTGATGGAAGTCAAAGGCTTTGGCACAGGGTAAAGAAGGTGGATCCACGGATGTTTAACTTCAGTCTCCTCCATATTCATCAACAGCCGGCCAAGGGGAAAGTCTAGATGTCAGAAAGGCCCAAGACAGGGAGACCCTCTATCTCCTTTCCTCTTTACTTTGATTGTTGACGCCTTCACCAGAATTATGCAACGAGCTAAGGAAAGACAATGCATAACTGGGCTAAAAGTAGGGAAGGATAGTATAGGCTTGAACCACCTCCTCTTCACAGATGACTGCATTCTATTCATGAGGAATGACAAAAAGGAAATCCAATATGTAAAAGAAGCTTTGAATACTTTCTGCTTCATATCCGGGTTGTCAATAAATGCTAAAAAAAGCAAGTTGGTAGGCTTAAATGTGGAAACAGCAAACCTTGAAAGGGTGGCCAAGCACATGAAGGTTTCTAGAGGTAAATGGCCTCTAAATTATCTAGGACTGCCACTGGGAGGAAGCCCTAATAAACTTGATTTCTGGATCCCAGTGATCAACATCATCCACAGAAGAGTTAAGCGATGGAAAGACAATTATCTTTCAAGGGGAGGGTGTCTCCTCCTCCTAAAAGCGGTTTTGGAGGCCAACCCGACTTATTTCCTTTCAATCTTCAAGATTCCCAAAGGGGCTGCCAACAGAATTGAACAAAGTCTGAGGCGATTATTGTGGAAACATGAAGGAAAGGAGAAAGGCCAACATTTGGTAAATTGGGAGCAAGTTTTCCAAAATGTGGAACACAAAGGCTTGGGCATTGGCAGTATCATAAAGAGAAATCAAGCGCTCGTGGAAAAATGGCAATGGAGACTTTATATGCAACCGGACACTCTATGGGCTAGAATAATTAAAAGCATTCACGAACATCTGGCTAGAGGCATGGAGGCCGGTGTTAGTCAAAGAAGCAGCAAAAAATCTCCATGGAAAGCAATAGCCAGCCTATAGCCACAGTTCAGGAAGCATATTAGATGAAAGGTGGGAAAGGGAGAGGAGGCCCAATTTTGGGAGGATAGGTGGTGTGCCAATGAAAATCTAAAAGATATGTTTCCAAGTCTTTACAATTTATCTGATAAACATGAAGCCCCATATCAGCCTTCATTCAACAAGCAATGGAAGAAGGAATAGGAAGCTAGGCTTGGAACTTCCACATCACTGGAAACATCAAGGAAAACCCAATGCAGGAAATCACTGAAATTCTGAATTTGTTGCAGTTGTTTCATCCTTCAGAAAATTCTGATAGAATTGAATGGGTGGGGGGAAAAGAGAATAGATTCACAGTTTAGTCCTTCTACAATAAATTAAATAGCGTCCGGACAGCCTCAAACCCCTTCCAATATGCCAATCTTGTATGAAAAACAAGAACCCCCACCAAAGCAAAAATTCTAGCTTAGCTCCTTCTTCTTAACAAATTGAATGTGGATGACATAATGCAAAAAAATAAATAAATAAATAAAAATCCTAACCATTCTTTAAAACCATCCATTTGCTGCCTATACAAGAGTGATGAAGAAACCACAAACCACCTTTTCGGAAGCTGCAAATTCACAACACATGTCTGGAAAGGATGGATGCAAAAGTGTCAAGGAATCAAACCATGGATGCAAGGATCTGAAGAGCAGGTTTTGGAAGATCCTCAAGTCAGAAAACTGAATGCCTACAGAAAAATCATCACTTTTGTTGTTTGGTATAGCATATGGGAGGAAAGGAATTTTTAGTAATACATGTAAAGATAGCACTAGGGTTTGGGAAAGATCTAAAATCTTGTTTTGTACATGGATCACTTCCACCAAAATTAGTAAAGGGTACACTTTTGGGGACTGGTTAGACAATTGGCATAATATTTTGTACTCTTTGTAGCTTCTAGCTTTCAGATTTCTCATCTAAAAGCCTATTATAGTTTTAATAATATAGTTTCTTTCCAAATATATATAACAATTTTTTAATTGACTACAAAAAGTTAAATAGATTATATATAGGTACACGATTAATGAACAGGTCGGATTTGAATTTGTAAATCTGACATGATTAATAAATGGGCCAGGTTTAGATTTACAATATATAGGTCAGATTCATTTACGACACAACCTTTTTATGACATAATTACATGAATTGTCACCCCTTCCATTGACATACATTATATTATTTACCTTTTAGGTTTTAAAACATGTTTGGTAAGCTCTTATGGCAATGAGGAGTACAAGGAGTTATCATCCTTTTAAGGGCAAAAGGGTTTTTCAACTTTACTTACTTTACTCGTTACTTATTCTTTGTATTGTTTAAGCATTGATGGCAATGCTTGCTTTAAGTTTGGGGAAGAGAGTTTGAAATTTTTGTCATGTAATGAAGGTTAGTCATGTTTACTTGCGTTTACATTTAAATTAAGCTAGATGATCCCATTCTTTTACTACTTCCAAATTAACCAAGACTTATTAAATTACAATGAGAGAGAGCATAGTTAAGGCATGAACCATAGGAAAAAGAAGAAAGTCACCCTTAAGTTTGTGCTTGACCTAATTTTTACTGAGTTTTTGTTGGAAGATTTAATTACCCCTGTATGATTGTAATCATTTAATTATGATTCTTGGAAATGGAATTTTGCTAATTACGTCATACTTTTTTTTTAATATCTAGGGAATTCTAAAACAAATTTGATCATGACTTGAGAAAATCCTAGAAAACATGTTATGCAGAAGGTGATTTGAGCCAAAATTTAAAAAGTGTGTTCCATAAAAGCCAACCTTTGTTGAATTATACCTTAGTAAATCCATTTTGAGCCTTAAAATTTCATCCTTCTTACCTATTTTGAGATTTTTATGCAAACATTCTGTTTTTTGACCCACGCATTAATACATTAATAATTTTTGGAGTGTTATTCTTTTCAAAATGAGCATGGGGATACAACAAGAAAAGAAGGTGCTGAAGAGTTCTTACAAAGTTGCTTGTGTATGTAAGTTCAAGAGTACTTATTACAAGAGAGAGAGAGAGGGGGCTTGGGGGTGGTGTAGTTCTATGGAAACAAGCAATCAAAAAGAAGGGAAAATCTTAGTGTGATGATGTTCAAATAAAAAATTTAGTATATGTGGTCTTCTATGTAATGTTTGGATGTATTGAAGAAAAATTTAAGCATATGGGATGTTTTGCGCTAAGTTTTTCCTATTCATACCCCACCTTTAAACCTTGCCATTTCATAACAAACCATGAAAAGTCATATTGATTTCAAATGGTATGTAATTCACATTAATGGGGAGTGCTATGAATGATTTGCCCATGTAGTCCTATTTTAATTGCCTAGACATTGAGATCATATTCTTACACTTGCTTGCACTTTTTCATACTTACATGACAGGTTTGATGATAGTGAGTATATGTTTATGGGTAAGAACCAAAGATGAGACTTGGTGAGAGTTGATTGAAAATCTAATAGATTCTATACTCTTGAAATTTTCCTAGATCTGAATGTCTTGACACTGCAATTTTAGAGGTCATATCATGGTCCATATAGGTTGAGTGAGTTCTTGGTTGTTTCAAAATGTCATACCAGGCATCGTGTATGTATGGATTTGGTGATTTACTCTTTTCTTTGCTTGGGACAACCAAAGTGCATAGCTTGGAGGTACGATAAGTCAACATCTAATCATGTTTTAGAGTGTTTTTAGAGGCATATTAAGCATGAATATTTAACATAAAAGCAACCTAAATGATGAGTAAAATATGCATGAATAATACTAAAACACTACACACACTCTAAAACATGACTAAATGAGGACTTGTTGGTCAAAGACGTTCATGAATGAAGATAGAAAACTATATGGGCTTATTTGTAATATGTTTTTATTTACTATAAAAGGATTTGAATGGGAAACCCTTGAGCCCTAACCCATTGTTGTGTTGTTCAACAATTCTTTGGCAATTTTCTAATAATGTCATCTACTTTGAGCATCTCCACACACAACATAGAGACATGCACAGAAAGAAAGAAAGAGGGCGGGACCTAAAATAAATAAATAAATTCTCTGAGAACCTCTAAATAAATATTTAATACATGGTCTAGGCTAGGGGCATGTAAATAGCCGATGTCACCCATCATCCCCTTGTCATCTTGACAACATCGGGTTAAATTTTAATATTTGCAAACAGGAACAATTTGATGTATATATGATATGTGTTGCAAATTGCAATATAAGTAAACTATGGAATAGGATTCTCACTTCTAGCTCTTCATTGAAAGTGAGGGAAGCAGCAAGAAGATATTTATTGGAGTGCTACAAATTTGTTGGTTGTAAGATTCAGTTAGCCATTCAAAAGGGAACAACTTTTCTGCATAACAATAACTAATATCTAAAGGGCTATACATCATATCTAGATTACAGGCTAGGAAAGCTTTAGCGAGAAGAGATAGCACTTGCAAATAACTTCGGCCAATAGTAAAGCTTTTTAGGTAAAAGAACAATGTTGATTTATTCTAATTGATTAGATTAACAGGACAAAAAAAAGCTTGATTAATAAAGAATTGCCAAGAGAGAATAGTGCATTGATGAGATCCTCTGTCGCGTACTTTCTACCACAAATTCGAGCATGCATTTTTCTAAAATTAAAATGAAATTCAGGAAATGTTGATATAGTAAAACATAGACTGGCACTGAGAATTATAAAAATTAAATTCATGCCCCCTCCCACCCAAAAGAAAAGCACTTCCAATTGGCTCAGACCATATATTTGAATGTTTCTGAAATTAAAATTTAATTGCAGTCCGTGTTAATGAAATATAATTAGATAAACTTAAATGAAAAGCCCCACACAATAAACGAAGACTAAAAATAGAACATGAGGAATTTCATTAGATGGATTTAAGTTATGCGAAAGCATTTTACTATGATCATCAAATACAACTGCCAATCAGTTAGAGCACCAGATTTTCACTCTATTGTCTCATAACTACAAAAAATTAAGGATCATAAAGTCCAAATGTATCTACCATCTGTTACTATCATATTCTAAATCAATCAAGAAACATAAATATGGGATTAAAAACTAGTTTAGCAAGTACATGTTAATAACAAAACAAGGGCTTTTTCCTTCAGAAATTAAATTTCATTCAAATTCAGTCATGAAAATTGAAGTCCTGGCCCTTTTTACGCCAAGATTTAAAGTACAAAATAAGGTACAGCACGACCTCGCAATGACCTCACCATGAGATACAACAAGTCTAATCTATCAGAATGCGGACTTTAATTATACGCAATGAAGTAAATACAAGAGGGGAGGAAGTTATTATCCACGAGCTGACCGGGTCAAACATTTACGTTATGTCAATGAGCCTAGCAGACGTTGGATGGTGGTGTACTGAGATGGCCCCAACTATGAATGCACCTAGAAATAGGGTATTCAAGAAGCAACGTAAGGGGAACTATTATACGTTATTTATTGAGTCATATTCCAACAAACGGGGGAGTTTCTTGAAGGTGGCAAAATACGCCAGAGGAGCAACATCGCAGATCTATATTCCAAAAGATATTGAAGTAGGCACGTGGAAAGCGCTTTCACAAAGTCTGGAGAGAATCCTACAAGAGACATCAACAAACAATCGACAGATGAGGACACGGTCTCAAACAAAAAGGGCTCAAGAGGCAGCAGAATAGGCTTCGGCTACTCTCGAGCAAGAGCCACGTAAAGAAGAAGACATGGGAAGGCATAAAGGCAACATGGATGTAGAAAAGAAGTCAAGGAAAAAGCCGAACATTCGGAACCAAAAGCCTAAAGTGATAAGGAGCACGGATGAATTCACCTGGGAGGAGATCGAGGAGGAGCTAACTAATATCCTAGGAAGAGTTCCTCATCTTACAATCATTGATCCGGCTCGGGTGTTTATGCAAAGTTTGAATGGTGAAGAAACGGAGAAACTGATGGGTCCTCCCACACCCCGATTAAGGACTAGAATCCGCTTGGACGAATGGTTTGACTATGAGTTGTGGGGGCAACGGAAGATCACATGCAGGGGACAATTGGATAGGAATAGAAGGAATACCAACGAGAAAGTGGTGTTTGCCTTTCATCGCCCAAATCGCCAAAGAATGTGGGGGACTGTTGGATATTGCAAAAGACACTCTCTCCAATAGATCGAGGGAAATGGCCTTCAACAAGTTGAGGGGTCTGTATTCGGGTTTCCTGCCACCGAAAATGAAAAATATATGACGACGATGGTGTAACGGAGTTGAGGCTTCATGATCTTCAGAGGACATGGTGCTAGGAGGTGGAGATAGCCAAGGAAAAAGACAGAAAGATAAGAAAGAAGGTAGCAGAACGAAAGAAGCTGAAGGCAAAAGGTCGGCCGATGGAAACGATGGAACGTCGGCAGTTGGGAACACAGCGAGAGGAGGAAGACCTTGATGTGACCTTGCATGCAAAATAGGGCACGCGCCGACCTAGGGTGGCAGGTCGAGGTAGAACCAAGGAACCAAGAAGGCATCGTACCAGAAGGCACAGAAGACAGGAAGTGAGTCAAGAAGCTAATTCGGCGGTGGACCTCAATGATTACGAGGCCCCTCCCGATTTTCAAAAAAAGCAAGAGGAGACGGGGAGAAATGAGTGGGCCTAGCCTAGTTGCTAAAATCACAATAGGTCAAGTGGACCGGAGCAAGGAAGTGTCTGGGATGGGCTATTGTGGAGTGGGCCTACAGGCCCAGGAGATCTCAAGGGAAGAAGAAATATACCCAGAGGATAGGGTCCCAGGACTTTACTTTAAGTCCACTTCTGGGATCCCGGATGAACCCAGTCGGCCAAACAAGAATGAGTTTGGTACAACCAGTCCGACCCAAGCGAAGGGGAAGGAAATCGCAATCACTAATGAGGATTCTAATTTAGAGATAGAGGTTATTCCAAACACCCCACTGACGACCCCACCTGGGCTGAACAAGACTCTTGAAGAGGACAACGCAGCCAGAGAATGAGGACCCATGACATAGAAATCAGGAGGCCTAAGGTATGCTCTATCATACGCTTCCCCTCCCCTCTTGAAGCTATGATTGGTTGCTCTTCAAGTCTGCAGAAAGAGGCATTGGAGCAATGTCCGGTAAAGTTTTTAGAGGTAGGAGAGCCATCAAACAGGAAGATAATATCTGATCATATTGCTTCCAGGGACGAGGCGGCCACCAGAGTTGCCCGTTTTCTGCAAGAGCTCGATATCCAGCTCCTTCGATTGGAGAACTCGGAATGAGCTGCCTGTGGCAGAAGGGGTTATGCTAGTTAAAATGCGGATCCTCTCTTGGAATATCAGGGGCTTCAGCTCCAAAGACAAAAGCTACCTTATAAGACGCACTATTCAAGCTGCAGCTCCCAGTATTGTTGCTCTTCAGGAAACCAAGAGAGAGGAATGCTCGAGAAAGGATGGACTAGACACACCAAATGGGAACATCTCCCAACGAACAAGACGGCAGGGGGTATCTTGGTGGCCTGGGATACCCAACATATTGAAGTTTTTGATCACTTCACTGGTAGATTCTCTCTCTATACAAATTCTTGGCCCGGACAAGACTACGTGGTGGTTCACTGCAACTTATGGGCCATGCGGAGGGGAAGACCATGTGATCTTCTCGAATGAGTTGGCTACGTTGTCCTCTCTCTTATCTGGACCATGGTGTCTTGGCGGAGATTTCAATGCCATCAGGAAAGCAAGTGCAAAGCTTAGCTGCAATGGCACTACCCCTACCATGACTCAAATTCGATGATATTATTAATGAACTTTACTTGAGGGAGGTGGAGCTACATAACTCCAAGTTCACTTGGACTAACAACCGAGATCAAGCAAGCCTTTCAAAATTGGATAGGTTCTTGGTTAACTCGGCTTGGTATGAGCATTTCCCTTCTAGTCAGAACCGTGCGTTGTAAAGGATTACCTCGAACCATTGGCCTATCCTCCTAGACACTCAGTTGTTGCCCTGGGGCCCGGTGTGTTTTAGATTTGAACACTCATGGCTTGATAGAAGTGACTTTAAGCCTAACATCAGTATTTGGTGGAATCGCCCATCAAATACAAGCTGGCCCGGATATAAGTTCATGCAAAAGCTTCGAAGCCTGAAGAAGGATCTTAAAGACTGAAGCAGAGATTTCCAAGCAAGGACCTCAAGAAGAGACAAGAACTAATTCTTAAGTTGCAGGAAATTGAATCAAAAGTGGAACAGACAGGAGATAATCTGAGTTAAGGGAGGATAGGGCTACGTTTTTGCAGCAGTTGATAAATATTGATAATAGGAAAGATAGAGAACCTAGACAGAAGGCTAAGATCAAATGGGCCAAGGAGGGAGATACCAGTTCTAAATTCTTTCATACGATTCTTACCATCCGGCACGCAAAGGCTTACATCTCTAAAATCCAAGATAATAATGGGATCATCCTTGAAGATGATTTAGATATTCAGCAGAGGATTATTATTGACCATTACTCCTAGATTTTTCAAAAAGAGGACAAGCAGCATTGGGCTATCGAGGGCATAGGCTGGTCCCCCATCTTGGAAGATTAGAAATCCTGGTTGGAGAGAGAATTCTGTGAGGAAGAAGTCAGAAATGCAATCTTTCACTGTGAAGGAGAAAAAGCCCCTGGCCCGAATGGTTTTACCATGTTGTTTTATCAATGCAATTGGAACCTTCTGAAGCAGGAGGTCATGGGTGTAGTCCAAGAATTCTACTCCAAGGGAATTATTAATAAATGTACAAATAAGACATACATCCAACTAATTCCTAAAAAGATGCAGCCGGAGAAAGTGGAGGACTTTAGGCCTACAAGCTGGTGACTAGCTTATATAAGATCATTGCCCAAATCCTTATGATGAGACTCAAGGAAGTGATTACGTCTACTGTGGCTGAGATCAGATGTGATTCGTTAAAAATCATCACATCTTCAATGCCATTCTCACTGCAAATGAAGCTGTTGAAGATCTGTGGTCCAAAAAGAAAGAGGGTATTGTCATCAAATTTGATTTCTCTATGGCTTATGACTCAATCAGATATAGGTATCTCAATTATGTTTTGAAGAAAAAAGGCTTTGGCAACAAATGGCGTCGATGGATCAAGGGTTGTATCTCCTTAGTGTCCCACTCAATATTTGTTAATGGCAAACCCAGAGGAAAGATCAATGCTTCAAGAGGTCTAAGACAAGGCGACCCCCCTCTCCCTATTCTTATACATTTTAGTGGCGAACAGTCTTCATGGGATCATTCAAAAAGCCATTAATTATCGGATGCAGGGTTTGAGGTAGGGAAGAGCAAGGTTCATCAAACACATTTGCTATACGCTGATGACTCTCTCTTCTTCCTTAAGAATGACACTGAAAGCTGGCGCATGCTCATCCGGGTGCTGGAAAGCTTTTCTCTCATATCTAGTCTAAAAATCAATTTTCAAAAGAGTCAAGTGGCGGGCATTAATCTCTCGGAGAACACAATGAACCAGGCAGTGACGGAGTTAGGTATTCCCAAGCCCTCCTAGCCAATAAAATACCTGGGCCTCCCTCTAGGAGGTAATCCAAAGAAGAGATCCTTCTGGGAGCTTGTTCTGTAGACTGTGAAAAGGAGAACTGATAATTGGAAGGGCAATTTCCTCTCTAGAAAAGATCGGCTTCTCCTCATCAAGGCAGTCCTAGAAGCTCTCCCCACTTATTTTATGTTGATCTTTCAGATGCCTGTAGGAATTCAAAAGGAGTTGGAAAGGAATTTCAGTAGATTTCTCTGGAAAACTAATGAAATTGAGAAAGTTCAACATCTATTCAAGTGGCAGCAGGTCAACCAACCAACTGATAAAGGGGGCCTGGGGGTTGAACAAATCAATTTTAGAAATATGGCGTTGGCGGCAAAATGGTTGTGAAAATTTCCAAAAGCACAAGAATGTCTTTGGGGGAGGATTGTTAGCAGCATCCATGGCACTTCTTCAAATAAGATGATGGCGGGTAGAATGCACAATGCAACTTATAGATCACCATGGAAGTTTATTTTCACAGTTTATCCTAGATTTTCAAGACAAACCAGTGGAAGGTAGGGAATGGGAAACGCATCGGAGTCTGGGAGGACGCTTGGAAGGGTCACATTCCCATAAAAGAGGATTTCCCGCAGTTGTTCAAATTAACTAACTCTCCTTCAATGACTCTTAACCAGCTTCGGGGTGAGGAAGATGATAACAACCAAGTGGCTAGTGGCTGGAACTTTCAGTTTAGAAGGGCTCTTAAGGACAAGGAAATTATTACCCTTACAGCCCTTCTCCAGCGTCTTGATAGTGTTCACTTTGGCTCTTCAGAAGATTCCTGACAATGGTTCCATGAGAAGTCGGGTAACTTTTCTACAGAATCTTGCTATATAGCTTTCTATAATGAAAATGGGACGAGTAGTGTTAGCAGCTTTATGCTGATTTGGAGAATCAAAATCCCCCTCAAGACCAAAGTCCTTGCTTGGTTAATCATTCTTGGCATATTAAATTATACTGTCCAGCAACTAAAGAAGCTTCCTAATTTTTGCCTTTTGCCATCTTGTTGTTGTTTGTGTAGGGCCGCGGAGGATGATGTCGTTCACATATTTTAGAGCTGCCCAGTTTTGAAGAGGACGTGGAATTCCTAGGAGCAAAAGATTCCATCTCTCACACGCCCACTGGATGGCACTACAAGCCTCTCCTACCCTAGTCAACTTCCAGGGTCACTGAAACCTTATTGGTTTCTGGTCCATTTTGCTATATGGGATGTAGTGTGGGAGGCTAGAAACCGTTGCATTTTTCAGAATATCAATATTAGTCTAAGTTGTATTATGGATAAATCGCTAGCTTCGTTTGTCAAATGGGTCTATGTTTCTAAGTTAGGTTTAGGATACTCTTTTGAGAACTGGATATTGAACTGAAAATTAATCTCTTAGAGTTGCTGGACTTCTCGTCCACGCTTTAAGTTTCAGCTTTATATGTAATATATTATCGTTTCCTTTCAAAAATATATATATATACGAAGTGAAAGAGATAATTTTAAATTAACGGTTTAAAGCCCCGTGGAACAGAATAAAAACAAAAATCCTTCTAAAATTATGAAATTCAGAACTGATTGGTTTTTATAAGAATAGATCAACATCGAAAGAAGTAGCTATTGAAGCCCTAAATTGAAAGAACGAAAATGTAATTAAATAATATTCAATAATATATTAGATTCAGTATTTAAGCACCAAAAAGAAACGGAAGGATTATTATGCACAATCCAGGACAAAAAAAGGAAGTCAATACAAAACATGATCAATAGCGTTGTTTGATTGTGGATCCTCGGAATAGGAGTGGAAGAAACAGGGAGAGAAGCGCTCTGCGTTAAGAAGATAACGGGAGACAGAGAGCGAGAGAGAGAGAGAGAGAGAGAGAGAGAGAGAGAGAGAGCGAGCTTACCTCGAGAGTGTGAGGAAGAAACAGGGACTTAACTGCAGGCCGCGAAGAAGATGACGGGGGAAGAGGACTACGGAGAAGCGAGAGGTGCGACGGGGACGGGGTTATTTTGTATATTAAAAGAGAGAGAGAGAGAGAGATGTGCACAAATGATTGTAAAATACATTTTTGTATAAATGGACTGTCAATATAATTTGAATAATTCGAACCTCTTTACTTGTAGTGGTGATAATTTAGGATATGACACGATAATCTAATCTAAATACGATATGAAGTCAATGAGTTTGAGAACACGATTAGACACAATTAAAATAGGTCATAAATAGGTTAACTTGTTAAACCCGAAACTAACACGTTTAACAAAATTATATATATATATATATATATATATATATAAAAGTTAATTTGTCTAAGATTAATATATTTAGTAATAAATTAAAAATATTTTTTTAATTTAATTTTTAATCATTACATTTATATTTTACCTTTAATTAATATTTTTTTAAAAATAGTTTTTTAAATTTAGCTTTAAGTTATTTAATATATATTTTTTGTTAAGAAAAATAATAAAAATATTACACTCAAATAAAGATCATAAAAAATAATTTAATTTCTTAAATCTAAAAAATTTATAAAAATATTAAATTATTTTTTAATATAACTTTTTATTTTTTTAGTATGTCTTCAAAATAATATATGCTAAACATTTTTACTTTTATTTTCTTAATGTTGTCTCCTAAATAGAGAAAAATTTTATTTTTAAATTTTATCACTTAAAACAGTAATCTATCGAGATGCCCTAAAAGCCAAAGTTGCCCTAAAATTAGTAAATCCCTGAATCTTTCGTCACTATTCTTCTATTCCTCTTCTTTACTAGCTCACAGTCACCGCTCCAGGCTCCTGCTCTCCATCACTGCTCCAGCTCACTAGTCATGATCTCATCACTTCATCTGTTCTTCTTCTTCGTCGGCTCACAGTCACCGTTCCAGTTCTGTCACCGATCTCTCTCACTCTCACGATCCCATCACCGATTGTTCTTCTTCAGTTCTTCTTCACTAACTCACAGTCACCGATCTCTCTCACTCTCACGATCTCATCACCGGTTCTTCTTATTCTATTCTTCTTCTTTACCAGCTCACAGTCACCGATCTCTCTCACTCTCACGATCTCATCACCAGTTCTTTTTCTTCTGTTCTTCTTCTTCACCGGCTCTCACTCTCATGATCTCTCTCACTCTCACGATCTCATCACCGGTTCTTCTTCTTCTGTTCTTCCTCACTGGCTCTCACTTTCACGATTTCTCTCACTCTCATGATCTCATCACTGGTTCTTCTTCTTCTGTTCTTCTTCTTCACCAGCTCACAGTCACGGTCTCTCTCACTCTCACGTTCTCATCACAGTCACTAGCTCGACCTTCGTTGTTCAACTTGGCCTAAATTTCTCACCGAGTCACCGTTCTTCTTTTGTTATTCTTCTTCACTGGCATGAACTATCTATTTCCAGCACTCTGTTTCCAGTGCTCTATTTCACCCTAAATGTCTCTCTCTCTCTCTCTCTCTCTCTCTCTCTCTCTCTCTCTCTCTCTCTCCCCCTCCCCCTCTCCCTCCCCCCCTCTCTCCCCCCCTCCCCCCCCTCCCCC
>JAJIYU010013201.1:0-14019 GCA_030144865.1 Tinospora cordifolia
CCTAGATCTGGAGCACAGAGGGTATTCCCGTTCGGTCTAAATTACGACTGAATTAATATATTGGTTGAACCGAATTAATCTCTGAAAGTGTTTGATCTGCTTGCATTGTCTGGTTTGAATAATGGATTAAATAGATGGAATGATTCACTGGGCTTTTTAGCTCACCCCCCTTATTTTTCATAACAGGAAATTAATCAGCTTGCAAAGAGATTTACCCACTGAAAGTTTTTATTTATTTCAATGTAGGGCACATCGGCCTAAATAGTTCGCAAAGTTTTTATTTACCCACTGAAATAATGTATTTTTAGTTTTAAATTTATTTTTCGCTGCAATGGATTATTGTACTCGAAATTGTCGAATGAATAAATGAAGAATTTTATTTACCATGATGTCATTTTGTACATAGACTAATGTACATAGGAACCCTATTGCATTTGGAGTCTAAAAAGAGGAAAATGTAGCACGGGCCCGTCTCCTGGGCATCCCAAGATGTTTTATCAAAGAAAGTTGAACTGTCAGATGACGTGGAAGATGGGACTTGGGAGGCGAGGTGTTACAAACAACAACATACTTGAACTTTTGGGACATACTGCGAAGAATCTTTTCAATTACTCTTTGATCAGCTATATTTTGTCCATTTTGCCGCATTTGATTTACTATGGCAATGACTTGGTTAAAATAATCTTCAACAGTTTTTGAGTCCTTCATGCGTATGGTGTCAAACTCATCACACAAAGATTGTAATCTCATCATTTTTACCTTATCTCTTCCTAGTATGTATTGTATAAAATGTCCCATGCTTGTTTTGCAGAAGTGGTTGTTGAGATCCTCTCAAACATTGCTTCATCTACCGATTGAAAGATGAAATAAAGTGTTTTGTTGTCCTTCTTTTGATTCTCCTTCAACTTATTACCTTTTTGTTGGATAAGTCTGGCTTGAGTTTCTGGTTCAACATAGGCATTCTCGACTATATCTCATAAGTCTTGTAACTTATACAACACCTTCATATGTATACTCCGTTGAGTATAGTTCTTCCCATTGAACTTAGGAAGTTGGGGCTGCAACATGTTCTTATTGAAAGCCACGGAAATCAACCTCACTCTGATACCACTTTGTTGGAAATATAGTAAGCACAGAAACACTAAATAAAAAAATATTCAAGAAGGAGATAAGGAACTTGAATCGTGCACTGGAACTTGTGCAATTTGCTTGATTATGAAGTGAAACATACAAGAGGTATTTATAGGAGTCTACCTATTAAATACATACGTGAATTTAAACATACGTGAACTTGTAAGTTCATGAATCACACACCATTAGGTACATATATGTATATTATTTATTCTTAATACATTCATGAACCTATTAAAATATGAACTCATTAAATAGGTGCATTCATCATAATAACTCCCAATGAATCATGTTTACTATAAACATAGGTTAAATCTCCAACAAAACCTACCAACTATAATGATGAAAATTAAACAATATTAGATGAGAATACTCTCATGTGATTTTTTAATTGCATAAAAAGATTGCCTATAACATACGTGAGGCACCAGAAGACAATAATTTTACTCATAACTATCCTCTTTAACATGTAGAGTCATCAATATTAGTGCACAGGCTACTTATAATAGAACTATTTACTTAGAAATTTGTGGACAAATAAAAATTTTATGCAGCACCCACATTTATTTAATGAAACTACGTACAACAAATCAATTAGGTTCAATATATGTCAATTTCGATAATTAGGTTCTTGCATTAACCTTTCTTGGATAGTTGTTAAAAGAACGTAATACAATTAGTAAGTGTTGTGTCCTCTGCTTGGATATGAATTTGAGGAGAATACATAAGAAATTCTCAAGGCATGACTGAAGATGGGTCTGAATATGCTGGGAAGACAAGCAAGGAAAGGAGATGAACCCGAGTATACGTTCAGTCCATATGCCTCTAAGCACTTATTTGTGTTACCCACCCCCAAATGCATGAATGAATGACTTGAGCAATAATGCATGTATTTAAGACATGTTTGAGCACATAACAAAGGTTTATGAAAGTGGAGGGCACTTGGGACAAATATTCTTCTAGTAACTAGCTTGAGAAGGTTCTTCTAATCTTAACAACACATTTATAGAATACTTAAAAGTAAATGGAACAATCATGGACTTAGAAGAGTTGTTAGATTAGGAACCTTTCAAAATTTATTAATAAATATCAAAGCTACCAATATGGTGTTAACCACCACCGTATATGATCATGATCTTATTAGTGGGTAATCCACATATATCACATTTTCTCACATGTGAACATAGATGATTTCATTAATAATTTAAGAGGAAAAAACAAAATATATCAGTATTTCAAAATTATTTTTTAATAATATGTGCATCATTTTAAAATTTTTCTAAAATATCAATTTTTTAAAAATATTTATAAAATTATTAGCCCCACTCTTTAGACAAATCTTTGGGAGATTACTTCTTTAATTTTTTTTTTATTTCGTCTATTGTTCTTTCCTTTTTTTTTGGCCTCTAAATTAGGTAGTTGATTCCCTTTTCCCAATCTCTTCATCTTTGATTTTATTAAAATATTCTATTTTAGTTGCAAATATAAGGAAGAAGACACGGATTTCCAACTCTAAACAAGAAATCTCATCGACTGTTGTTTCCAACATATGATGCTTGTAGTTGTTGAATGAAAAAGAGATGAAGATGAGAAAATTTTGATGCGGGTAGGCTGAGATTTTTGTTCTTATTCATGATGATGGAAATTTTGGGTTTCTAGAAGATTGGATTTTTAGAAACTATACTAATGATGGGTGGTTTATGTGCAAAATTTTGATGAGATTTTTGATGAGAAAGAGATGAAGATGAGAAAATTTTGATGACGGGTAGGCTGAGATTTTTGTTCCTATTCATGATGATGGAAATTTTGGTTTTCTAGAAGATTGGATTTTTAGAAACTATACTAATGATGGGTGGTTTATGTGCAAAATCGGTAATTGAAGCATTTACAATGAAATGATATATAACATATGAAAACAATTGGATGAAATGTTTAAAAAGATTAATATAAATGGTAACAACTAACAACTACTACCTTGATCATCATCTTGTCCACATCCACCATGGTATACTTAATTGATGTGTATACAATCAAATTAGTAATAGAGATTTTTCTACAATAATTGATCAATATTTAATCATTCCTAAATTACTTTTAAAGTTGGGATTTACTCAAAATAATATTGGATACAAATTAAAAAATTTAATTGAACATGGAGTTTTACTTGTATATATTTGACTTGTATTATAATAATAGTATTTGACTTATGTGCGAGTAGTAAGTCGAATAGAACTCAACTTGTATTCAATTGATTGATATATTAAAATTGTACCATTTTAACCAAAATTTCATTATCCTGTTATGATTTTTAAATTGTATTATATAGAATACAAGGTAATCCAAACATATTTGATCATAAACATAGTTTTATAGTTCATTACTAATTTATTTCATCAAACAAAAATATTTAAAATAATCAAAATGCAAGATATAAAAATTCTAAAGTAAACAGTGTGCTAATATAGAGATCTTTTAACTTCATGATTTTGATGAAATTCTTGTTTCTCTTTCTTGTTTCCATTGCAAAAATTTGTGATTTCTTCTTATTCCATCTCACTTCCAATTCATTTTAAGAATGAGAAAGAAATAACTTCTTTACAACTTATCAAAATTCTATACAAAAGGGTATTTTGCAGGTCAAACATTCTAACATATTTACAACTTATCAAAATTCTTGCACTTGTAATATACAAGTAAAACACTCAATTTTCGATATCGTAATAACTACATACTATTTGTGTACTATTAGTATACTACTTGTATATATATTTGTTATGTACATTAAAATTGCACCCTATCAACTAAAATTGATTTTAGTATTACTTTTTGTACATTATAGATGCAAACATATTGTTGATCCACTCGTTTATGCTTTGTATTTGTATATAAAGACATTGTTATTGCTTTGATTATATATATATATGTTGGGACCCCTTCCCTAAGCCAAAGGACAGCCCAACCGGTATAGTGGTGCAGCGAACTTGCTCACCATGTCAAGTTCACCCAATCACTATTAAGTCCTTTTCTAATCTCATACAACAAACGATATCAGAATAATGCAAAGAATCAGGGCAAAAGCAAACAACATATGAAGAGTAAACATCATATTACACGTTTGTCTTGTCTAAAATACATAGTTGACCATTTATACGTACACAAGGAATGACCAACCTCTAAATTAAAGACTAGAAAAAGAACAGAAAATGTCAGGGAGCTAGGCGATCACTAGTCCCTTCTCTTTGTCAACCACCGAAGAACTTGAAATATTAATAGAGTAGTGAGCCTAAATCAACATGGCTCAGTGAGTAGTAAGATCAGAATGTCAACCATAACTGACATTCCAAAATAGTGCATGTATGCATGAGCAGTAAAAATGATATAACATCTCAAATCCATGTCAATTAAAAACTGTATCTAGGCTAGGGTCAAGTCAACAAACCCAACCTATGATCATCGCTCTAGTGGATCATGAGTCAGACATACTAGCCACTCGAGCGGGTCATGAACAAGGCATATCCATCGAATACCCTGACCACGACGCACGACCCTCAAGTGTCGTGACTCGAGTGGGTTCTAAGGCTAGGAGCACTGATCATGTGCCCTGACCCCGACGCTCGGCCCTTGAGTCTAATCCCAATCATATCATGTACCCTGACCCCAACACTCAGCCTTCGAGCCTATGGTCTCATTACCCGTGTACATCTATATTTTTCAAAATTCATTCAAATATATCTCAATCTCATGAAACTATTTAAACTATGTTATTTCACACAAGTTTCATTCAAGGAACACAAGTCATAGAAAACACCTGAACCAAACTACTTACCCTAGGTTTTGTGCACCGATGTCCCATTGACACTCGGCTGAGTCTCGCAGTGCTCACTCAAATCTGCATTAATTAAACTCAATCTCAATTCTTTTACATTATAGCTTAATCTCTAATTCCACTGTCTCTAATTGGTTTCGATCGACCCAAGTCATTTCGGTTAAATTTGGTTAATCGGTCAAACCTAGTCAAACTTGGTCAACTAGTCAAACATGGTCAAACTTAGTCACCTTTGGTCAATTTGGGTCCAATTGGGCCAAATTAGGTCAATTTGGGTCAAAATTGGGTCATTCGGGTCAAAATCCTCAAATTCCAACACTTGGCCCAATTTTAAACTTTTTGCTCTCTTGTGCAGTGAATTTGCCACTTTTTCTGCGATCAATCAATGAGTTGGATTTGTGCAAAAATTTTCAAATTTCATCTACACTACCTAAACCTTTACTAGAATTTTAATTTTTGATTTTTGGACACATTTACTAAGGTTTTTAAGTACATTAACAGAGACTGTGAAATCCCGTATTCCCTATGATAGGCAATTACTTAATAAATTGGTTGACCTATGTTCCAAATTCAGAATAGCCTGAAATTTGGTACACATAATATTGACATGTCTAGTAACCTCTCCACCAAATTTCAGCTCAAAAGACTTACATTTGGTCAGTCAACTAGTCTTCTACTTTTCTATTATGCAACTGATTGTTCAAATGGTTCAAATTTCCTATGGTTTTTAAGTGCTTATCTAATCTTGTTCTAACATCAATCCGAGACTGTTTCTTACTTTTTTGTAAGGGTTTAGATCCTAGAATTCTAATTAATTCAGTTCTGTCCAAAATAACAAGCAAATAAAACTATAAATACTCTCAAATACATCTCCAAAACATAACATGAATAAGGATTCTCTGAAAATTTCTCTAAGTCCCAGAACATCTAACTAAAAGGACATATTTGTAAGCATAGAAAATTCAAACTATAGAGGCTTATGATTCAAGATTTATACCCCTTCGTAGTCCCAAGTATCAGGTTCAAAACGCCATAAATCTCAGTCCAAACGGACACCTCTAGGTACTCCAAACACTACCTCTAATCTGGTTCCAAAGTCTATTTTCTGCAGAAACTATTGAAATAGTTGATCAAACTGGCAACTTCATCACATTACAAAACGTGGTTAGGATCTCAAATTCTAATTTCTACCACTTGGATATTGAAATACATGTAATAAGAAAGAAAAGAAGAGGTTTTACCTCAAACACGGACCCTTCATAGCCTAGGAATCAGCACTCCAAAGATTGGATCAACTCAAGTTTCTCTCTTTTCAGGGTTCCCAACAATGTTGAGTAGCACTGTTGTTGGTTGTTTCAGCTTCAAACGGTTCTGGGATTCGACCAACTGCTTGTGAGATATTGTAGAGGGTTGCAAAGGCTTTCTAAAGAGCACTAAATCACTAAAAATGGATACCTGATGAGAGAGATTTGGATGGTTGAAGGAACTGAAAATGAGATGTTCTGCTGCAACCTTGACGACCAGCACCTGTTCGTGCTTGTTTTCCTCTCTACGGTTGTACATCTTGACCAAGGGCTAGGGGGTTACTTGAGAGGGTTGTAAGAGCTTTAAAACAAGCTAAATTTCAAGAAAATCGGGTAAAGAATGAAGAAGATATGAACTCTTCAATGGGGGTTGCAGAAATTGAAAAATTCTGAAAATCTTGCTCAAATGTGGTTTTTGTTGCATATTGGGGTGGTTTGCATAGCAAATGAGAGTGCCACGTGACCATCCATGCGGCCCCTATGTTTCCATGCAAGGTGAATAGTTGGCACTTGCTCAAGAGGTGGATTAGATGGATGAAACCTGGGGTTCAAAACTAAGTATTTGCTAGTCTTCTCAATTGAAAACTATTGGAAAAATAAAGAAAATCTGTCAAAATTCGTCAAAAGCGAAGAAGGAAGGGGAAATGGGCATGTGGGCCGCCTAGGCGAGCGGGCCAGCCCACGCGCCGTGCGCTCAATTCACACAAGCCTTTGGTCCGCGTGCCTTTTGTTTTGGCACAAGCCTAGGCCTGCGCCATCGGCTCGACCTGCACAGCCGTGAGCCCGTGCAGTCCAAAAATCCATTTTACTTTTTTTTTGTTTTGTTTTGTCTTCTATTTTGTTTTATTTCCATTTTTTGTATATATATATATATATATATATTACACACACATATACATGTATATACCTGATTTTCGCCATTTACTTTTTCTAAAATTATGTGATTTATTTCCAACTCAATTTTTTTCAAATTCCTCTAATTATACACTATTTTCATCATTTATACAATTATTTTTCTTAAAATTGAATAATCCACCCAAAAATTACATTTTTTTTCTCAAAAATTCTATTAATTACTCTAAAAATTTCATAATCATTCCAAAAAATTATATTTCTCCAAGAATTATATTTTCTTATAATTTCATGTATTTTTCTCTTAAAATTATTTTTTTCAATTACTTTAATTTTCTTCAATAAATACTTCAAAATTCAAAAAAAAAAGAGAAAATTCATGTCTTTTTATTAAAAATTTTAGAAAAATACATGTATCGGACCCATTAATTGTATATCAAAACTATGGGTCGTCACAATATATATATGTACGTATGTATCTTGTAGTTTATTATGGATTAAAATAATAAAAATGTACATTGCAATATTTATTTGTGATTATCTTTTAACTTGCCTCTATGTAATATTGTATCAAATACTTCAATGCACATATAGTATACATCCATATTTTTAGCACCAAATAACAACGTGGAAAAGAGACTATACAAATTTTCAGTTACAAATCTTAGTTATAACCATGATTAATTTTAATCTACTTATTCTTCTACAATTACATTTTATCGTATCGCTAAATATTTTAATTGGATGATAGAAGAGCTTTGGATATGTGATTTCAATGTGCAGGCCTAGCCTTTTTGTAGAAAAAAATGACCTATGATCCAAATAACATATATAGATTTTTTTTTCCCAAATCTGTATATAGTTTTTATTTTGCATAAAATTGTGTGACTATTGAGGTTGAATATATACATCATTCTTTTGATTCAGAAGGTTCAAACTCAATGGAATTAATATTTTGGATCTTTGGATTTTTTTTTAATTGTATATTTTTCACATATGCAATGTTTTTACGATATTTACCATACTTAGGAATAGAAATGTGTTTTTTCATAATTTAAACTCCGTGATTCAAATCCCAATACTTGTCGCCAATCCCCTCATGGCTTGGTGGTCAAGGCATCAAATGCCCATTTAAGTGGGCAGTGTTCAACTCCCAGTGGGAGCATATTGTTGTGGTGTGTGTGTGTGTGGGTGTGTGTAGTGTAGTGTATTTGACAAAAAAAAAAAAAATCCCAATACTTGTCAGTGGTAGCAACGGCGGCTACGGTTGCTAGTCCATGGCTGCAAGGGGGGTTGAAAAGTGGACGTGCTTCATGCTTCTAAATTTGTTGCGACACCACAGGCAGGGCCTTTCATAAGGAACGTCGTACGAAACAGGTGGAAACAGGTGTTGCACATAAACCGTCGGATATGTGTATATGCACTTACTCAATGTAAGAGTAGAAATAAGACTGGAAACAGCTTAAAGTGAAGAAATTCAAGATGGAGGGTTTTGTGAAGAAGAAGCACTTTGTTCTGGTGCATGGTGCCTGCCATGGTGCATGGTGTTGGTATAAGTTGAAAATGCTGCTACAATTGGAAGGTTATCGAGTCACAGCACTTGATCTTGCGGGCTCGGGTATAGATATGAGCAAAGTACCCCAGGAAATCACTACTCTGTCTGAGTATTCTCAACCTTTATTGGAATTTATGGAGTCAATTCCTGCCAAGGAGAAGGTTATTCTGGTGGGACATAGCATGGGTGGGATGAACTTAGGCGGTTGCCATGGAGAAATTTCCTCACAAGATCTCTGTTTCTGTTTTCCTCACTGCTTTCATGCCCGATTGTTCACACCAACCTTCTTACGTAATGGACAAAGTATAAATATATCCTTGAATTTTCTTTTCTTTCTTTACATACTGCTATGGTGATTCATCATATTATTTTTATAATTCGTTTTTTTTTTTATTTTTTCAAGTGTTATTTTTTGAGTTGCTTTTTGGGCCATTCAATTAAAATTACAATATTGTCATGAAAATCATTGAAATGATTATGAATTATTTTTGTTGCGCCACTTTTTCCTTTTTGCGGTTCTTCGAAGAAACGCCAAAGGAGGAGTTCCTAGATACTGAATTCACATTCGAGCACAGTTCTGGACAGAAGCCGCTGATGTCTACCATCTTTTTTGGACCCAATTACTTAGCCTACAAGTGTTATCAACGATCTCCAGTGGAGGTATTGCTCCCTTAATTCCCTCTCTTTCCATCGTACGCAAAGCATTTCAAATGAAACTATGAATTTTAACGAATAAGTATGCATTTCAAATTGAACGTTGCTCATCCATCACTACTTTATATTTTCCATCTCCACTTAACTTGATTTTTGCAATTTTCGCTTGAAGACTAATGACAAAATCTCCTCAAAATTTGCTTAACTCTCTGATTGCGTTTCAAAACACCGGTACCGCCCGCAAGCTAAATGATAAATGGATCTCCCATTGTGACTTCTGGCCTTAAAAGCAAAAAGATTAAACAAAGTTTACATGCAATGTACATCACATCACCATGTGTCCATGTCTTAGGGACCCATAAATATAATCATCATGGGCCAGATGGGTAGTGCACTTTAGCAGACACTGCACCTGGTGCACGGTATTTGAATTTCTTTTCTTTTTTTTTTTTTTTAATGTTTCTCTCTTCTTATTGTAGATTGAAGGCTTGCATATATATATATATATATATATTAAATTTTGTGCAATTGAAGAGACCTATAAATATAATCGCAACGCTATCATTCTTTTATTCTATCAAATTACTCTCACTCACATTTCATTGCCAATATCTTTTTTCTTCTTCCCCTTCTTTTTTTTTTCTTAAAGAAAAATAAATCCAGGTTTAAAAACGAACTTAAATTTATTTATCCTTTTAAGAAAGATAAGAAAAAGGAATAATAGATGAAAGTACTACTAGCATGTTGATGGCTATATTCAACTTACCACTCTTTTTTTTATTCCTTATTTCTATTATTCTTTGGCCTCTCGATTTGAGTCGTAGAAAAATTATGTATTATTTTGCATTAGTCTTTTTTTGTTGTCGTTTATTAATTACAAATTTCGAATTCATTTTTATTATATTTACACGTTATATTTATTTGATATTATTTACATTTGAAATTCTTATTAGATCTCGTGGAGTAAGCTCTTGCACAAATTTTTATTATTTAATAAAACATGATAAGACTCCATGCTGCATACATGTTTAGTTCTAGCCATTCTACTAATTAATCTCCTTCTTTTACTTTATTTATTTTTTTCGTTTATTAAAGTACTTTTATCCAATGTACGGGAGTGGAAATTACATAGAGTTAATTGATTTTACGCTTGTTAGGTAAGAATATCAAACAAGTTTCGAGTGGAAAGGCATCTTAAATGATTTTACGCTAGTTGATTACTTCGATTCATATTTGATAAGTAAGGATATTATCTTTATTAGTGGGAATGCCACTTATCAGTGCTTTAATTTTTCCACGTAACCAAAGAAAAAAGAGAGACATGCTGATGAAATTAATTTTAGAAAAGCTTCTTTTCTTGTAATATCTGGTGCTTGGAAAAGTTGAAACATCTAACTTTTTTGATATCCATGTGATGCTTGGGAAACTGGAAGGATCTAACACTAGCAATGATGCTAACAAGGGTAGGACCTATGATGGGGAATGGCCTGTGTAATGAAGAAGCCTGCAAGTTTACAAGTGAAAGATATGGGTCCGTGACTCGAGTTTATTTGGTATGCCAAGAAGCCAAAACAATCCCACCGCATTTCCAGCGATGGATGATCGATAACTATTCCGTGGATGAAGTGAAAGAAATCGAAGGCGCTGATCACATGCCCATGTTCTCAACCTCAAAACAGCTATGCGATGCTCTCTCTGAAATTGCGCTTGCTTATCCCTGATTCTCTCTCTCCCTGCCTGCCTAGCTAGCTATCTATCTTGGAAGGAACTAGGAAAATGTTTTCTCCATTTCAAATGTTTTAATATTTTTTATGATTTGAGTATTAATTTATAATTCATAGTATTGATATCTGTAATAAATGTTTGATACTCATTTAAACACTACATAAACTTGTGTAAGATAATATTTAGTAACTCTTATTAAAACTTTTTATTTTGATTAGTCTTATTAAAATAGAGTTTTAAAAAAATTAGAGTGTTTGTTGACTTAATTTTTCTCTTTTATTTTTAAAATCTTTTTTATACAATAGAAGAAATATCTCTTAAATAAAAAGTAAAATTTTTTTGCTTTTTTAAAATAAGAGGTTTTGATACTTTTCAAAATAGATATAATTTTTAAAAAAAAATATTCAAAATGGTCTTGTCAAACTATTTAAAATAATTAATTTAATCTAATTTTAACTAAAAAATTTTGATTTATATTTTCTTCA
The DNA here is from genome assembly GCA_030144865.1 of Tinospora cordifolia. Taxonomy (NCBI): domain Eukaryota; kingdom Viridiplantae; phylum Streptophyta; class Magnoliopsida; order Ranunculales; family Menispermaceae; genus Tinospora; species Tinospora cordifolia. The sequence goes on from JAJIYU010013201.1 coordinate 11,533, forward strand.
AAATTAACCTATTTGTATTCATGAATCTTATAATTAATTTTGATTTATATTTAATTAATCTTGTAATCTCTTAATTAACTAAAAATATAACTAATTAGTTACTAACTTTCTATACTATTAAGCTATTTAAAACTTTTTAAAATGTAATATTTTTAAAATGAGAATATTAAATTAAATAAATTTAAAATATTGATTTTAATAAGTAATAATATAGAAAATATAATTAAATATGCATATTCACATCATTAATAAATATTATGTAACATGATTAAATTTATAAATAATTTTTATATGAAACTAATAATTTTTATTTAAATGACCCAAATTACTCATATAATAAGAAAAAAAATAAAAGTTTGTCAAGCTTGCTTAATAAATATCTTATTTTTAAATAAGAGCTTTTTTGTTATTATTATCAAATACTTTATAAAATATAAGCTCTTATTTAATTAGTTCTAATATAAAAAGTCTTAACAAATAAGTACTAAATATTTAAGTAGAGTTACCAAACAAGTCGTAAGCATAGCATTTAAAAGAGGGGTAAGAAGTTATGATTGTTATTTTATTTGGCAAATGCTGAACATACTAAGAAAGTGTCTCGTGGCAAAGTCTCTCTCATGAAAAAAAATTATAATGATTTATTTTTATTTTATCAATCTCTTTGATTGTATTAGTTTCCTCGATTAAAGAAAAAATTGAATAGTCATTTTTTTTTGGTAATTCGAGTAAGAGACTAAGTTATAACGTTTGTAACATGATTGGTTTGGTAAAGCGGTAGAACAAAAAGTATTTGAAAAGAGATGTTAAGAAATAAACTAAATTTAAAGAATTAAAAAATTAATGAAGGCTTCATTACGGTTGTTGTCGCGAGTTAGAGAGTGACCAAATTTTTCTCCGCAAACCCCATCTGCACACGGGATTGATGATTTGCAATTTGGGTTCCCACAGTGCAATGGAGGATCATTGCCCAACAACACCCTCCTTCTCATAATGCACCAATTTCCGACCTTAATCTCAGCAAGCTAACTCGATTTCCCTCGTTCAAGTACACCTTCCAAGCTTAACCACTCAAGGATGACCGACAGTTTATGAACCTTACCTGTTTGTTACTCGTGGGGGTTGATTTGCCCATCAAACACCACGCCACGCCCTAGTAACAGTAAGAACAAGCAATAGAACACAAGGCAACTCAATGGCACACAAGAATTAGGCAAAGGAACGTTTATTCACTATGCAACTATTACAAAATGTTACACTTGAATCTCAATGGACAATTGTTCTCGGATGGATCTACTCAAACTGGGGATCCTCCTCTATTATAGCTTACCACTAGCTATTTACAATAGGTGGTTACCATTACCACTTCCCACATTATCCCCACGTTCCTCTAAAGGTCCTCTAACCAACAGCAGACTTGGCTCCTTGTCCAGCACGTGTCCCACGTTCTACTTGACCTGAGCCATGTGTCCAAACCGCCAGGAACACCTTGGCACGTTCCCCATGTGTGCCAATACCATTTCGGATCAGTTGCTCCACAATGTCCACCATTGATGCCTCGTATAGCAGTTACACACGTCCAACAATTGCTACTCAGTTACACATTCAAAATTATAGGATCACATGTTCCATGCCATCTGCCCCAGCTCCGAGATTGTAGGGTAACTGCCTTGTAGTTCGCCAACTAGGCCACATTAAAAAAAATCGTGGCAACCGTTATGCCATGTGCACTCTTCTACGAGCAGCCACCTGGAACACGTTTTGAATGTGCCCCACAACAGTGTACATCCAAGAGAATGTGCCTGGATCTTGTGCTGATGCTCTCAACAGATGGTCTCCGCGTTCATGATCATGGTACCCAACATGATCACAAGGTAACGGCTCTTTGCACACTACTTGCCACCTAGTAAGCAGTTGCAACACATAGCCACCTGGCACACCATGTGCCCTATTATTTCGGCCACTCCTTGTAACTGAACATGAGTGCCCAGCAGACTCATTTACCACGTTGCCCAATTGCAACGGTAGTTATCTGAACGTCCCCACGTCATCCCCATGATCTGCAATATGGGGTTGAGTAGTTATCATGTACCAGCTCACTGATAACCAACTCAGTCAAGTGTTTGGTCATGTGTCGTGACCATGAGTGTCGCAACCCACTTCATAGAAGTGACATCACGACCGACACACAATACCATATATGCTACATCTATGTATACAGTACTATGTCCTACCCAATATGCTTACCAAAATTTTGACAGAGTCTCCTCTAAAACTTTAACTTATCCCAAAAATTTCGTCACCTGATAAACAATATTATGATCCACAAACATACACAGTATATTTCATATATCATTCACAAATCAAAACTATTTTCCGCTCTCATCTTAGTGAAAGTAAACTGATATCTCTCTAGCTGATATTACATATATAATGATAATTATAATTATACAAAAGTAAAACTCATAAAACAGATAACCCACGCACATA
>JAJIYU010013202.1:0-14058 GCA_030144865.1 Tinospora cordifolia
TATTCTAAATGATATATATATATATATATATATATATATATATATATATATATATATTGTATAGTTTCATCCTTAAGAAAAATAATGCACAAATAAATATATTATAATTTTAGGTCGCACAATTAACTATTGCCTTATATTGAAAATTATACTAGAAAAACTATAAATTACAATTTCTATAACAATTCTGAATTAAAAAGAAGTAAAAGTAAATTATTTAAAGTATCGAATTTTTAAAAGTGCGCGACTTCTCTTTTCTTATTTTCTTTCTTTCTTTCCTTTTCTTTTTTTTTTCCTTTTCTTTTTTTCTTTTCTTCTCTTTTTTTTTTTTTTTTTCTTCCTCTTTCTTTTCTCTTGATTTCATTCTCCTCTTTTCTTCGAGATGAACAACCCAAATGAGAAGGAATGAAGAAGACGAAAGGAACAAGCCCTTATATACTTACAAACTTGTCTCAGTCCCACCTTATATAATAACATGTTCATTGAGTACATCACATTTCTTCAAAAATTCAAATAATATCAAGCATAATATTCAATATTAGTTCATTGAGTACATCACATGTTCTCAAATCACCCATCAATAAATGATTAGAAGATATCCAACATACAAAGCCAAGTTTACGTGCTGAAATAATGTACAATGCTTATTTATTTATTTTTTAATTGAAATGATATGAGAAGGGAATGGATAAGGATTTTTACCACATGGGAAATAATATCCGTGTTGCCTCAGCAATCGAAAGCAAAGAGCGGTGAAGTAAAAGTCATCATTGGTGTTAATGGAAGAGTGCACATCATAGAGTTGTTTTATTGCATTGTCAATCTGCATTTTAAAGTGATACGCAACACCAAGGCGTTGGAGTGCTTCAATCAATTTCATTTGTGCATGAGGCTCATTTCTAAGATCTTCCTCACCTCTACTTTCAAGTCTTCAAGATCTTGAGGGCTAGAGATAAAAGCCTTTATGAAAAAACACAAACATGCACAAGTCAAAATAAAAAAATAATTTAAAAAAATAAATCAAACACCTATACCAACTTATATTTATGATTATAGAGTTCAAATCAACCTTATAAACATATAGTTATAGAAGAATGACTGATTTGAATATATTCCATTTCAATTAAAAAATCATAAATTTACCATCTACAAATGATAATTATCACTACGTAATCCCTTTATTATTTTAAGTAGTTTAATTAAATATCGAAAGTGAATTTAAATTTGAAAAGGTTGTGTGTTGGATTGCCAATATAGATTTTTCAATTATAATGTTTTCAACTCCCTTATTTTTTAATGCAGGTGTATATTTAATTTATTAACGATGTGTTTCAAAAGTTTACTTAATTTTATAATTATATCAATTAATAATAGGTTTATAAACCATTAATTAGTAGGTTAGATTAGTAATAGGTGTAACAGTGTAAATCTACCTTTTGTAAAGGTTTTGAGTTTGAGCCCATTTTACTATTTATCAGTCAACAACTTCTTGAGTATTTACCGTTGTTACATAAAAGAATTATTGAGGACTTGGTACCACATACATACCCACTTCATAATAATAATAATAATAATAATAATAGCATGCATGGTTAGAATGAAAGTATTAATCAACCTAAGGTCAAGTATATCCTCATGTATGACTATCTTGGAGAGTTAATCAGTATTTTTTCTTCTCTTTGCAAGACTTACAGTAATATGTTTATGGTCAAGGTCCATGCACGCATATGACAAGCGCAAGCACCTTAGGCTATCTTAATAACACGTCTAGTTCAATTAAACAACTTATGCTTCACATATATATATATATATATATATATATATATATATATATGTATGTATGTATGTATGTATGATGTTTAATACATTAGATGTCCAGTAGTTTAGTCCATCCAATGAGTTATTTTGATTGTACAGTTTTTTGTATATTTGTTTACTAATTATATTTAAAACTGTTCATTTTGTTATTTTATAATTAATGTTTAAAGTTCTGAAATAGAAATTAAAAAAGCTACTGACTAGCCTGTATAGATTATTAAAAGAAGTTTAATTAACTTAAAACACCCTCATTTGAAAATAAAAATTATTAAATATATTGATAAATAAGTAAGATATCAAAGGGCATTTTAAATGTTCAATCTCCTTGAAAAATTACTTAATTACTTTATTAATTGTAGAATTTGAAAAAATGAAAAAAATAAAAATAAAAACTGTTATAAAATAAAAGGAAAACTAATAGAAAATGAAGAGAAAAACTTGAGAAAAGAGAAATAGGGGAGAAACTTTTATGTAACGACCTTTATTTTTAGACATTAAGTCAACGGGCGATACTATAGGAAGTCCACAGGTTTGTAAGCACTTATAAAATGCTATGAAAAAAGGCAGTTCTATAGCACATATAAAATGTTATTGTAATACATGCGTATAGCATTTACAAAACGCAGTCAAAAATCAAGTTCTACATCACTTATAAAAAGCTCTTGTAATGCAAGTGCTACAACATTTTTAGAACGTTATTGTAATACAAGTGTTATAGCTTGCATAAAATGCGTAATAAGCACATTCGATTTATATACAAAAATATTTTATAAATGCTATCAATATTTTATACATAAAGTAAAAATATCATTTTTATGCTATTTATTTTGTGTTTTGCATTTAAAAATATTAAATACTACTATCAAATAATAAATGGGCTAAAGGTTTAGATAAACACTATAATTTTATTAAAAAAATATTAATTGTTAAAAAATTACAACAAGTGAGAATGAGATTACATTTGTTATGAACAACATACCCTTCTTCTTGTAACATTCGATACAAACAAGCCCTTAGGTGTAAATTAACACATACACACACACACACACACACCCCATACCATACTACTTGAAACACTAGCAGAACTGTCTGCATCCTGAGTTCAACATCAACCTCTGCTCCACATAGGAAAACAAATAATAATAATAATAATAATAATAATAATAATAATAATAATAATAATAACAAAAACTAACCGAGAACAAAGAAAAAGAAGTGCTAAAAGACTAATGGTGTCACAACTTCTAGGTCAAAACTAGCAGGCAACTCCTTTTGATAACCAACATCCAAAATCATTGCCTTCTTCAGTTCTCAACCACGCCTTCATCTTTATTAATAGTCGTCTCATCACTGCAAGCAAGAGATTCAATTTTCATGAGCATATCAGCAAGGAAGCAAAGCAACAACATAACAAATTATGAAGTTTAGACGCCTTGCCTTATACATAAATGTTGGAAATAATTTAGAGTTTCTACTTGTAAGTTAATGCAAGAATACCTGTTACAGTTATTCAAGTAGTTAACTACTTTAATCGAACAAAATGCAGCAGTCAAATTGAGAGTTTTCTTGTTCAAAATGTTATTCACATGTAGAGAAGTAATATAGCAGAGAAAAAAACTATTATCGCAGAGATCATCCTCCAATACGCAAGTTAGCTTCAAGCAATAACCAAATCTTGAATTTCAATCACAATTCAAGATATTCTCAGCTTAGAACTATTCTCCCATAACAATTTCTCATTATAGACGATTATTACTAGATTGAAAGAAGGAAAACAATCAACAGAAGATGATCAAATCTCAATACAATCAACGAGTTTGCAAAGACAGAAATATTTACCTATCATACATTTCAAAAATTGTGGTATATATCTTCCTTTACCTCCTTCAAGTGTTTTTATAAATTAGTCTAAGAGCTTAGAGCTTCTAAAATTGGAAAGAAGCTTCTCACTTGCCTATACAATATGTTTTAATAGTTTGAATTAAAAAAGCCATTCAATATTAATCAACATTTCAGGAACACAAGATATTAACTTATACATTATAACCACCTTCGTCAAATGGAGTAATTGAACTCGATATTACATATTCTAAAAGTGTTCAAAACCAATAACTCCATTCTTTGAAAACCCATTTTATCAATTTTTTTTCTATTTATTGACAATAATTGAATGATGGGAAACTAATTAAGAAGAAGAAGAACCCAAGAACTCAAAAATAAACATAATGTAGAGAGCAAAGTGGTGAGATGGCACTTATCTTGAATTCCACCATTTCTCTTGTTAATTTCTTGTCTAATGCTACTAAGATTGCAACCATAGCAATGGCAGTTGGCCTATAATCCAATAAATATGTTTTTGCATCCAAGAAAACAAACTAAAAACTAGAAAACACATTCATAAAGCATCAATTGGCCAAGAACCAAAATAGCTATTTTAGGCTTATACCTTTTGCCATAGCAAATATAAGTTCCACCTGAAACTCTAATAATGCTACAATATTGCATTGTTCCATTTTCACAGCAACTGACAAACATGCTATTGATAGCAATTGGATTGCCCATCATTCTCCACTCTACAATTAGCAACACTGAGATCCACCCATTAAAGAAAAATCAATTAAGAAAGCAATTTCAAAATCAAAATAGTAGCACAAATTGCTTGCATCCAAACGAGCACATTTCAACCAATCCTCTAAAGATCCAACAACTTTACTTTCCAAGTTGCTACTTTCTGTTTCAACAATTCATAAAACATCAATTGGACGTGAAAATACTTGTTGCAACATGTATTTTTACATATGAATTGATAAATTATAAATGAAAATACATGATTTTACGACATTTGGATGAAATTAATGAGTTGTTTTAAATAGAAAAAATAAAATAAAATAAATATCATTAATATTAATTGATGTATAAAATATTTAAATGCATTAGTTAATGAAATAAATATAAATATAAATGAAATAAATACACGCACAAGACACACATATATATTGATAAATTTGATTTATTTTGACCTAAATTGACCCATATCGACCAATTTTGACTAAGTTGACTAATTTTGACCAATTGACTAAGTTTGACCAAATTTAACCGGGTCAAATTCGGGTCTACTGAGACCGGTTAAGGACAATTGAATTAGAATTGAGACACATTTCACAACGAAACTGAGATTGAGTTTTAATGACGCAGATTTAAGTGTGTACGGTTGTATTAGGCTGAGTGTCAATTGGACATCCATGCGCAGGACCCAAGGTGAGTAGTTTAATTCAAATATTACTTTAGTCCTTGCATAAAATGTGATTGAAATGACATTGATTGTATATATGGTTTCTTGTGATTGAGCTACATTAACTGATTTTGAAATATATGTAGTTGTAGACTAATAGTGAAACCATAGGCTCAAGGTCCCAACGTGAGGTCAGGGTACACGATGTGATTGGGATTAGACTCGAGGTCCGAGCATTGGGGTTAGGGCATATGATAAGTGCGCTTAGCCTCAAACCAGCTCGAGTACGACACTTGAGGACCGAACGCAGGGTTAGGGTATTTGATGAATACGCCTGGCTCATGACCTGCTTGAGTGGCTAGTATGCCAAACTCATGACCCACTTGAGCGATGACCATAGGGGTGAATTTGATGATATGAACCCTAGTTCTAATACAATTTTGAGCTACATGCATTTAAACTAGTCTTCTTTAACTGTTGCATTGTTTATAACTATTTTACTACATGTCATGTTTCTGTCACTACTATTTATGTATACATGCACTATTTTTTTTTAATGCGAGTTATTTGTGACATACTAATTTTATTACTCACTGAGCCACGCTACATATTAGGCTTACTACTTTACTAATATTTTAAGTTTATGGGGAGATCTCAGAGTCAGAGTTCCTCAGTGAGATCGCCAGTACCACTGGGGCGAGGGGCTGGCAGAGCACATAGTAGAATGCCAGCACCCAGGGTACAATCACAAATAGGGTCTTTCACACCTTCATCATCTATTACTCATTTTTAGTTTGGGCAGAAGGGGCACAAAAGAAATGAATGTCCATTTTGAACACCACAAAGGGATTGACAGCTCCATCCCAACTAGCTTCAGTGCCTCCAAGAGAACAAGCTAAGGTTGTGACTGAACTGATCCTAAGGCCAGCGGGAATCTAATTGAAGGTATGATCAACATTTGTGATATTATGATGTATGTCTTAATTGATGCTAAATCCACATTATCATTTATTTCTTGTAGCATGGTAGATAGATTGAGACTTACTCCTATTAGAACTAGTACACCTTTGATATTGAGTACAGCTGCTGGAGAAAGAATTTATCCTAATATGATATGTGAGAAATGTGTTGTTAAATATAAAGGATATGAAATGTGTGTTGATTTAAGGGTGCTAGAGTTTTTGGAGTCTGATGCCATACTAGGTATGGATTGGCTTGCAGCTTATCATGCTTATCTTGAATTTTTTGCCAAGAGAGTAGTTTTTAAGATTCCAGGACAACCTTTTTTTGTGTATAGAGGCATGGATACCTTGAAAACTCCCATTCGAGGTCGATTAATTACTAATGAGGAAGCACAATACTTAGCTGGCATAAAGACAGTGGATGAAAAGGAGTAGGGGATTCAGTTATCTGAAATTCCTGTGGTGAATGAATTTTTAGATGTGTTTCCTGATGACTTACTTAGAATACCTCCAAAAAGGGAGATTAATTTTATTATTGAGTTGATGCCTGGAACTAAACCCATCTCTATTCCTCCTTATCGTATGACCCCAAAGGAGTTACAAAAACTTAAGGTACAACTTAAAGAATTGTTGAGTAAAGGGTTTATTGCCCCAAGTATGTCACCCTGGGGAGCACCGGTGTTATTTGTGAAGAAAAAAAACGAGAGTCTATGGTTGTGTATAGACTATCATCAGCTAAACAAGATGACTATAAAAAACAAATATCCACTTCCTAGAATTGATGATTTATTTGATCAGCTAATTGGAGCCAAATACTTTTCAAAGATTGATTTGAAATCGGGATATCATCAGTTGAGGATTAGGGAAGAAGATATTCCCAAGACAGCTTTTCAAACAAGGTATGGACATTATGAATTTTTTGGTTATGCCATTTGGGTTAACCAATGCACCTGCTATGTTTATGGATTTAATGCAAAGGATGTTTAAACCATATCTTGATCACTTCATCATTATCTTCATTGATGATATTCTAATTTATTCCAAAACTTGGGAGGAACATGAACAACATCTCAGGATTACTTTACAAACCCTAAGAGAACACAGATTGTATGCAAAGTTTAGTAAATGTGAGTTTTGGATAAATGAAGTAGGGTTTTTAGGTCATGTGGTAAGTGCAAAAGGTGTCTCTATAGATTCTTCAAAGGTTGAGGCTATTATCAACTGGCCAAGACCAACCACAGTGACTGAAATTCGAAGTTTTATGGGTTTAGCTGGATATTACAGGAAATTTTTGGAGGGTTTTTCTAAATTAGCTGCTCCACTGACTAGGCTAACTCAGAAAACTTTGACCTTTATGTGGACTACTGAATGTGAAGAAGCTTTTATTACTTTGAAGAGAAAGCTAACTACTGCGCCTGTACTAGTATTTCCAGAACTTGGGAAGGAACTAGTCATTTACACTGATGCATCATATTTAGGTTTGGGGTGTGTTTTGATGCAATAGGGTAGAGTAATAGCTTATGAATCTAGGCAATTAAAGGTGCATGATAAGAATTACCTAGTACATGATCTGGAATTAGCTGCAGTGGTGTTTGCTTTGAAAATCTAGAGACATCATCTCTATGGTGAGAAGTTCACATTATCCTCTGATCACAAAAGTCTGAAGTACTTGTTTGATCAAAAAGAGTTAAATATGAGGCAACACAGATGGTTAGAATTTCTTAAGGATTATAATTTTAATCTTGAGTATCACCCTGGAAAAGCCAATGTTGTTGTTGATGCATTAAGCATGAAACGGACTGAAGTTGGAGTTGTGGCTTGTCAAATGACTCATGAATGGCAAATGTTAGAACAGGCTACAGTCGTGAGTACATTTTTGTTGATGTTTCATTGGGCATATGCACTCAAATGTGCATGAGGTTGACAGACACTCAAAGTCAAAGAATTAAGGAATTGCAGCAACATGATCCAGATTTTGGGATGTATGATGCTTGGGCTGATAGTTCTAATCGAAATGATTGGCATCGAGATTCCAACAGTATTTTACAATTTAAAGGGAGGATATGGGTACTAGTTCACCAAGAGCTTAGAGTTGAGTTAATCCAAGATGCACATAGATCATAGTATACTATTCATCCAGGAACGACCAAGATGTACCATGATATGAAAAGAACTGTGTGGTGGCATGGAATAAAAAAAGGATATAGCTGAATATGTACAGAAATGTGGAATGTGTCAACAAGTAAAGGCTGAACACCAAAGGCCTGGAGGGCAGATGCAACCATTATCCATTTTAGAATGGAAGTGGGAGCATATCATGATGGATTTTATCGTTGGGTTACCACGGACTCCAAGTAGATATGATGCCATCTAGGTAATTATTAATAAGTTAACAAAATCTGCATATTTTCTTCTAGTGAACATCAAGGATTCAGTGAGCAAGATGAGCAAGTTGTATATGCGAGAGATTGTGAAAATACATGGGGTACCTGTATCAATTGTGTCGGATCGAGATCCAAGGTTTACTTCGAGGTTCTGGCAGTAATTGCAGACTTGGTTCGGGACCCGTGTTTGTTTCAGTATTGCATTTCATCCTCCGTCCGATGGATAGTCTGAATGAGTTATTCAGATGCTTGAAGACATGCTTAGGGCTTGTATTTTGGAGTTGGTGGGAACTGGAATGAGTTTCTTTATTTGTGTGAGTTTTCTTATAATAACAGTTATCAGGTTAGTATTGGTATGGCACCATTTGAGGTTTTTTATGGTAGACCTTGTAGATCTCTGACATGTTGGTATGAGGTTGGAGAATCACAGTTGTTGGGGCTTGAGGTTATTGCAGATCACACATAGAAGATTAAGCAGGTTAGGCAAAAACTTAGAGTAGCATAAGATCGCCAGAAAAGCTATTTTGATAATTGGCATAGACCATTGGAGTTTGCAGTTGGTGATCAGGTTTTGTTAAAGGTTTCACCACAGAAGAGTCAGATGAGATTTGGGGTAAAGGGAAAGTTAGCTCCATGTTTTGTAGGGCGATTTGAGATTCTAGAAAGAGTTGGTCCATTAACTTACAAGCTTGCTTTACCATCGCAGTTAGCCGGTGTTCATAATATGTTTCATGTGTCTATGTTGCGCAAATATTATCCAGATCCAACACATGTTTTAGATTTGACTCAGTTACAAGTTGAAGAGGATACCAGCTATGAAGAAAGACCTATAGAAATAGTTGGTAAAAGAATATAGAAATTGAGAAATAAAGAAATTCCTCTGGTTAGGTTCAAATGACATTTCATGATAATGAAGAGCAAACCTGAGAGCGTGAGGATATGGTGCAGGAGCAATTCCCAGATCTCTTCACTACTTAAGGTATGTTCCTTTAATTTAAATTTCAAGGACGAAATTCCTTAAGTTGGGGAGATTGTAACAACCCGAATTTTTATGACATGTTGACATGGCATATGAGTGTATGAGTATGTATTATAAATGTACATATATACACATAAATAATGTTTAAGTAAAAAAATATATGAGGTTCGCGAAAAAGAAATAAATGAATTTTAAAAAATACTAAATAAATATAAAAATATTTGTAAACAAGATTTAAATGTTTATTACAATATTTATTAAAGAAATAAAATAAATCACATTGGTTTAAGTTGAAAAAATTTGAAAAATAAAAAGGATACTTATGGGGGCCTTTTTGAAATGATTTCGAAAAAAAAAGGAGAATTAGAGATAAAATATTAACAAAAAAATTTATAAGTATATATATGATTTAAGGTAAAAATGGAAATAATTTATATAAGGTGTATGGTTATGGAATTAATTTATATAAGGTACATGGTTATGGAATTAATTTATATAAGGTATATGGCTATGAAATTAATTTATATAAGGTATGCCGTTATGGAATTAAAATAAAGGTAAAATTGATAATAAGTTATATAAGGTTAGTGTTTAAGGAATTAATTTTCTAAATTAGGTTAAAATTGAAATTATTTTTGATTATATAAAACTAGTCAGTGGCCTTGTTTTTCAATCGTGATTTCTGTTTTTTTTCTTTCATTTTTTTTTGACTCCAGAACGTCAAGAAGAACGAAACACAGAGCCAAAGGAAAAATTCAATTTTTCAATAGATTCGACAAGCAAGTAAGCCGTTTTTCCTAATTCTTGTTACAAAGATGTTAGATAAGTCAAGTATTACGAACCTAGGGGTATAATTTTTATTGTAGAGGGTGTTTTATACCTTTACTCAAAAATTGAGTATTTTTTTATAGTAAGTAAAACTTAGTAAAAGTTATACCAAAATACTTCTAGTGATGTGTAGATCTCAAATATGTAGTTAGTTTCCGTTCGTGTATCCTATATATTTCGAAATAAATACCCAAAGTTTTATAACCTTTGGATGAGTTTTTGATAGTGTTAAACCCCAATAAAAGTTTAATTGGAGGCCATAGAAATGTAAAGAATGAAAATTCGTACCCATCGACATCAAATTCATGAATTTTGGATATCAATAGGAATTTTGGTGAGCGATTGACCAATAGAGTTATTTACTGAAAATTAAAAATTTGGAAAAAATATAATTTAAAAGCTTATTTTTGATATTTTCTGCTATAAAAATATATTATATGAGCAGAAAATAATTTTAAAGATTATTCAGCATATCCAAGTTATTGTGCACGAATACATGAGAGCAAATGTATATTTTGGGTCAAATATGAGCTATAAATACGTGAAAAATGATTTATAAAATAAATTCAAATGAGTTGAATTCGATTTGATGCATGTAAAATGATTTGTGATGATAAGATTTGATTGATGCTGTGGAAACAGATTGCTATTAGATATTAGGAACTGGTTGGACAGTAATTTTGTAAGTAATCTTTACTTGTAGTTGTGGTATTATATATGACATTGGTATTAAATTAAAACTGTTATTTTTTATTAAATAGAATGATATATATTGCATTTCATACTTATTTGAATTCTATCAAATGATTTAGATGCATTGTAGCATGTTAATTACATGCCTAAGTAGATTATTGATATGAAAACATTTTTATTGGTCATAGTCTCTTGGAATAGACTCAATGGATTGACCATTGTGGTAATCTAGGTCGGTGCATTCCTGGCATGAGATGAATGAGATAGAAATGAATAGATGATTGGATAACTAGAGGTCCGACGCACTCCTCATTTGCGCGGTGAGGAGCAAATTTGTTATGTTATTTGGAAGGAAGGAGATGACTCATGTTTTTATAAAAATTGCATGTTATTAAAATTGAATGCATGTTCATACATTACATGATGCATATATGTTATTTTTATCTCATTTACCAGTGATTTAAATTTATTTTTGCCTTACATGTTTTTATAGATATGAGGGTTGTATAATACTATAAGTTAGATTGTTCACTGAGCTTCTTGTTTGCTCACTCTACTCTCAATCATTTTCTTTAGGTTTTAACATAAAAGGGAAAGGGAAGATGTGATATCTGTATTAATTTTCTTTTGAAGTTAATAGTATGTTATAATTGTGATAATTAGCCAAATTACTATTTTAGGGAGATGTACATAAATGTGTTATCATGTGAATGTATCATTAAAATCATTAAAATAAGTTTTAGATGTTGTGGATGTATGGTTATCTAGATGAAGAAAAAATATGTGGTTTTTATATATTGATTGTGATTATCAAGTATTTTGAATTTGATAACATGTTGTATTTTTAGAGGAGACTTTGCCAAAATTTTTCAGAAAATTGGGTGATTTGGTTAAGAAAGCTTACAGGGTTTTCTGACATATCAGGGTTCGACAGGTTTGAGAATTTTGTGTCAGTCTTGACGTCAGCTGGGAAGGGGTCGTAACAGTCATCGTGTCGGTCAGGTCACCCTTCGACCTAGGAAAGAGGTCCTGACATGGTGTTGGGTTGGAGCCATTTTTGGGTGTTGTTTTCTTTTTTAATTATTTTCTAACTTTTTTGCTTTTTTTCTTTTGCCTTTTCTTTTCTCTTTCGCTTTTTTTTTTATTGCCTTTTACAAAAACTGTTTTAGGCTTTAAAGGTAACCTGTTAAATTAAAATGTTAATTGTGTAGACCCTTTCAAATTTTTTTATATTATTTTTTTTACTATTTTTTATTTTTTAATATTTGCTATTTTTAGTTTATTATAGTAAAATCAGAGTTTTGTTTAATAATTAACTAATTACTAATTAATTAATCCAATACTTGGGATATCCAAGCTTTGTACTTGAGCAACTAATTTTAGCTACGGTTTGTTGGAATCATTTTATAGATTATTGATGATTATTTCATATATATATATATATATACCTTTTCTTATGTAGGGCCATTTTTAACATATATATACACCTCATTGTAGGTTCATTGATTTTTCTTTTTTATGTCAAAAAAAAAAATCTAAAGTTTTGAGTACGCACATTATTTTGAAGATTTTAATAAGATTAAATAGGAGCCAAGGCAAGATCTCAAACTGTTATTAAATATTAATCTCAATAGGGTGATAAGGTGGTCAATTCCAAAAATTTACTATTTATTATCATGAAGGGAACTAATTAAAATTTATTAACGATGTGGACGTGATAATTCCTGGCGTTCACTCGAGGGATGATGGTGACAGGATTGTCTGTTTTTCGGTTCCAGGGCCACGGTAAGCGGAGGGACCAATGAAACGATATTTCTCTTTACTGGAGAGTATGACTTCAGAAGAGTCTCTCTTAGATTCATCGTCCCTCAGGTGTGGTGTTCCTCGTCCCTCAGGTGTGGTGTTGGTCGTTTGGGACATGTATGGGAAGTGGTTGTAGCAGAGGGGTCACCGTCATCGCAGGAAAACGGGGAAAATGTGCACGGATGTTTTATTTGAATTATTGGTTGAAGCGGGCCATCTGAGCCAGCTAGAAACGGGGAGGTGCGGGCCTCACCACGCTGTTTCAGTTCCCACCACAGCCTCAATTGAAAACGACCACCACTTTTGTTTCACGTGCGTCCATAAATTCAGATTCTATTTTTTTTCATAGCAAATCTGGAAAACGGTAATTTGATGCGACCTTTGCGTCCATAAATTCAAATTCTATTTTTTGATAGCAATTCATAGAGCCGCACAGATATTAACCCCTACAAATTCAAGGCCCACCAGCACCACAAAGAAACTCATTGGGCCAAAGATTTCTATTATTGTAGTTTTTTTTTATATATATCTTTATCTTTTGCTAGATTAATGACAAGTGTTATTAACATATAGGATTAGAGTAATTAGGGTTAGAACATTATATTTATTACTGTGTAAGCAAAAAGGACAGGAAAACGTTATTTTATTTTCTATTCAGTTTTTTTGGTTTCTAGGAGCCACTACCCTTCTCAAACTTGAGTTTTTTTTTTTTTTTTTTTTTTTTTAATTTTACTGCAACTTAGAATCAACCTCCTACCAATTGGTGCTTT
This sequence comes from Tinospora cordifolia, assembly GCA_030144865.1. Taxonomy (NCBI): domain Eukaryota; kingdom Viridiplantae; phylum Streptophyta; class Magnoliopsida; order Ranunculales; family Menispermaceae; genus Tinospora; species Tinospora cordifolia. Next base: position 13,470 of record JAJIYU010013202.1, read on the forward strand.
CATCTTTTTGAACAATGCCTCCCAACACCAATCTCAACCCTTCAACGTCCTCATATATAATACCCCAACCTCTGAGACTTTTAATTTAAACTTTACCACAAGACGAGCCTAGCTGGTTTTACTTTATAAGTATATAACTTAATTTTCTATTTCAATTATTTTATACCTTAATTGTATTTAAGAGTACATAATTTAAATTTAAGAATCTAATAAGGTCATAATACAAAAAATAAATAAAATTCATAAACTCAATTAATCGAATAAAATTGAGTATATAATTTGATCTTGAAGAAAAAATTATTAAAGCAGAAAATTCAAAACTTGGGCAACATGCCCTTACATAGAAATTAAAAACTTTCTAAAAAAATTAATTAATATTCATGGTATTCATATAATTCAACTATCTGAAAAATAAAAGAAAGGGGTGAGCACATAGCCTAGTAGATCTTTTCAAACATTTAAATCATTATTTCAATTTAAATGAACCGAGCATATCAAAAACTTTTGTACATTAGGCGATTCAAACAAATTTCTTATTTATAGTTGACATTAAGACCGAAAGAGTTTAATCTATATGTTTGACATCATT
>JAJIYU010013203.1:0-14026 GCA_030144865.1 Tinospora cordifolia
GATTCTTACCTTAGATCTTTAACTCCTCCTTGAATCAGCTCTGGATCGCCTCTTTGGAACTCTGGCTCCACTCGAAAAATTCTGTGCGTGAAATGACGAGTTTAGGGCTCAAAACTGTTTAAATTTCGCGTAATGACCGGGGTCGGCACTTTACGGACCGCGGTCACCACGGTGACTTAGTTTTTTTCGAGATTTTCCACTAAAAATCGCGGTCACCAGCATGGAACCCAGTTTTTCTCATGTGTTTTCAGCATTTTTCCCATTTCCAAACATCTTGATTTATTTTATTTCCATACCATACTATATAATAGTCATTTAAAACATGTTTTCACACATTTTTATAGTTATTTCATAATTTTTAAAAAAAATTATTTTTGAGTTGTGTGCGTTTGAAAACTTTGGGGTGTTACATCCTTAACCTACAGACTCGCCAAATCATTGTTAAGCCTAAGCATTACATTAACTATACATCAACTTTACACCTAAATAGCTCATATTTCTATAAAATGTTTTACAAAATAAAATTGCAAGTCAATGCAAAAGATCTTAACCACAATAACAAAAACTCGACACAATAGAAGACTTTCAGCATCCCTAGTTAGTTATTATATTATGACCTTCCTTTTCCATACCATTATGTAATATCCCACATCGGTCTGACTCTAAGGGGATTCTTGGACTAAATATGCATTCGAAGGTGTGTCATTATGCCGAGCGCTTTTGGGAGACTCAGGTTCGAGTCTTGACAATAAAAAAACCTTGCACCCAGTCAGTAGTGGCTAAGGTGGGGATAATAATGTCACGGTCAGCACGAGTTGCTACAAATGGTATCAGAGTCGCTTTGTGTGTATCGGAGGGGTGAATCTCGAGGACGAGATTGCTCCCATGGGGATGGATTGTAATATCCCACGTCGATTTGACTCCAGGGAGATTCCTAGGCTAAATGTGCGTTCGAAGGTGTCTCATTGTGGTGAGCGCTTTGAAGAGACTCAGGTTTGAGTTTTGCCAAGAACAAAACTTTGAACCCGGTTAGTGGTGGCTAAGGTGGAGACAATATCGTCATGGTGGGCCTAGTTGTTGCACACTAAAACCTGAAATGGTTAGAAGATGGTGTGAGCTTAAACTACACGACCCAATTAGTAGTAGTTATCCACTGTCATTAGATGCATAAAAGTATATATTCATGAGATGCAACATGCCAATAATCAATTCCTCACAAATAATATTGTAATATGAAGATAAAACTTAGAAAAACATGAAAATATATCATGAAACATAAGTACAAGTGATAGATATCATGCATGCTACAACCATGCCATCCAAGCTCAACAAATTTAAAAATTAAAATATTCTAAAAATTTGAGGGTGTATCCACATAGACTTAGTGCAATCTTGAAAATCTGAGGCAATATATCCATATTTATGTTTAACAAATCCACGACATCATGAAAATTTGTGGATAGAGCTTAAGCATACCCAATACACGCTCAAAAAATTGGAGCTCATCACAACTCATGCATCCATGTAGCACCTCTAAATTTCATCATGCAAATTTAACATAAAATATATGTAGTTCAAAATAAAGTTAATGCAAAGCAAAAAAAAAAAAAAAAAACACACACACACACAAAATGCTAAAAATACTACTCAATGAATAAAATTCGAGTTTTTAATTAATCAGAAAATCAACTGATTTTTCTTCACAAGTCAAGCAAGTAGGTTACATTTAACATCTTGTTCTTGCCCTTAAGGCTCCATTTGTCGAGATCTTGGCGTTGTTCTTCACAAGTCAAGCAAGTAACTTACATCCAATGTCTTGTTCTTGCCCTTAAAGGCACCATTTGTCAAGATCTTGGCATCATTCTCCTCTCCTTAATGGCTTTTCTTAGTCACCACTTTGAATGCAAAGTCTTTTCTCTTAGTTTCTTTCCAAAAACTCTATAAAGCTCGCTTAAGAGGATACATGAAACTAAGAGGGTTACGACTTACTTGTATAGGGGTGTTTGAATGAACTTTTTGTGACACCTCATCCTTCTTCATGCCACCTCATGTACACATGCCAACTCTTAGCATCTGAGCTACCACCTCATGCTTTACATGTCGATGCCTCACCTTGTAATTTAACACATCTTGCTTTAAGCTTGACACCTCCTACTTCAATGTGATACCTGTGCTTCCATTTGACACCTCTGTCCTAATTTGATACCTTGTGTTCCATGTGCTAACACCTCATGCTCCACATGTTAATACCTCACACTGCAAGATGCCACAATCATACTTTCTATTTAGTTAGAGGATGACACCTGGTAATAATGTGACAAACTCTTAGGTGTCCACTTACCATGTATTGTTGCCATCATTTTTTTATTTTTCCATTCATTTTTCATTTTAAATACCAAATGATCCTCATATTTACTTTACTAAAAATTCTATCAAATAATCATTTATGTCATAAAAAATGGCACATATTAGAATTTTACACACATAATCTGGGTACATAAATTAGGGTCATTGCAAGAAAAATTCATATATGAAATTATAAAGTGTGAACATAATAAGCATATAAAAATATAATCGATAATAAAAAAAAGAAAAAATTCTCCTTGGACATGATTAGTAAAAATAACAACATTTGGATATGAATAACTATTTTTTTTTACAGTTAATTAGCCAAAGAAGGCTTAAATTATTTTACAAAATAAAAAGAGCTATTATAATTGTGTTAGTTTTTATAAGATTTCTGATTTTATAGTTTTTTTACTGTTTTAGATTTTTAATTTTATCATTTGAGTTATGTAAAAGTCTATTTGATGTTTTTTTTTTTTTTTTACAAATAAGAGTTAAATAAATTAAATCAAAGTATGAAAGAGTAACCAAATATTAAGTTGAATACGAAGAGATTATGAGTGATAGAGTATGTGACAAGAAGTAGGTGCTTAAAAGATGACCTTTTGTATTGTAATCATCTTTGTATAATCCATTTCTCCATGTGGAAGTAGTCATTGATTGGTCAAAACATATTAAATTGTTCATGTGATCACTTGATTTATTATTTAAATAATTTCATTGCATATTAGTTAATTGATTGAGGTTGAAAAACCCAACAAATTAGTATCAAAGCTAGGCAGGAGGAACAATTTTATCCATGGGGGAGTTGAATATGGTTTTCTTTATGGTGGAGCAATTGTGAAAATTTGAGGATTAAATGATTATAGTTTATAAGATTGATTAATTGTTTGTTCATATGTAGGTTGTAAAGATTGGTTGCATCTTTGTTCATGTTAATCCAAAATTTGATTGATTGGTTGTATTCCAAAAACATGAGATTAAAGTTTAAATGATTGTTCGTATGCTGAGACAAAGATTGAAATTTAACTATTTGGTGAATTTCTCATCAAGGTGTAAATTGTTAAAAATTTTGGCTCGAGCTGAAAATAAAATGTGTGTACTTAGAGTATAACTAGAAAAAAGTGCATTAGTTTTTAATAGTTTTTTTTATTTTATAGTATTGTACTAGATTCTTAGTTTTAGTGTTTGAGTTATATTAAAAACCTATTGAATGGCTATTATGAATAAGAATTACGCAAATTAAATTGAAGTATGGGAAAATGAGGAAGTATCGAGTTATATACTAAAAAAATTACGAATAATAAAATATGTAACAAAAAATGAGTGTCTAAAGAATAACCTTCTTATATTTAGTATTTTGTAACCTCTAAATTTCATAATATCCAAATTAATGGAATTATTTAAATATTATCATTATAGTTGATGTAACTCCCTATTCTAAAAATTTATATAAAGGGGTATTATGTTTCATAAAAATCATCAACAAAGAGAACAATTTTCTCTTCTCTCTAGTGTTCTTGAGTTTTCTTCTTCTTCTCTTGAAAAAATTCTTGCACTTTCAATTAGTTCTAGTTTGATTCATAACACATTCTTAGCACGATCTCGCTCTTTAATATTAACTTCAAAGACATAAAAATTTGGAAAGAAAAAGCTTAAAGGTATACTTTAATTTATGCTATTAAATATTTGAGTAGTACATTCTCTTTGCACATGTATGATTATTTATATATAATATTATTTACTATTAATTATATATAATGTCTGGCCCGACCGGCACAGTGGCCTGTTGAACCCTCTCACCAAGTCGAGCTTGCCCAACCACTGTTAAGCCCTTTCTAAATCTCATACAGTCAGACGATATTAGAATAACTGGAACACTTAAAAGCAAAAGTAAGCAATAACCAAAGCGAAAGCATTTCATTTACATTAGTCTTGTCCAAAATACATATTTGACCATTTAGACTAGTACAATAACAACTAACCTCAAATGAAAAGAAAAAGACCAAAAGAAGCTAAGACAGGAGTCGTCAGGAAGTTAGGCAATCACTAGGCCTTTCCCTTTGTCAGCCGCTATAGAACCTGAAATGATGATAGAGTACTGAGCCTATAATCAACGTGGCTCAATGAGAAGGAAGTTCAGCATGTCATCCATAACCAATATTCTAAAACAATGCATGTATGCACGAGCAGTAAAGATGGTATGACATTCGAAAGCATGGCATAATATAAAAATAGTTATAAATAGTGCAACAGTTTCATAAAGCATCTCAAATCCATGATAGTTAAAAACGTATCCAGGCTAGGTTAACTCAACAACCCAACCCATGGTTATCGTTCGAGCGGGTCATAAGTCAGGCGAACTGGCCACTTTTGCAGGTCGTAAGCTAGGTGTGCTTCTGGAACACCCTAACCCCGCGCTCGGACCTCAAGTCAAATCTCATCGTGTACCATAAACCCACACTAGAACCTCAAGCCCTTGGTCTCACTACCGTGTACATCTTAATATCTCAAAACCAATCAGATGTATTTAAATCTTGTGAAACCATTGAAACTATGACATATCATACAAGTTTTATGCAAGGAATAAAAATCACAGAAGACACCTGAGTCAAACTACTCACCTCAAGTCCTGCGCACCGATGTCCCGTCGATAACTGGCCTAGTCCTGCTATACTCTCTTGAATCTGCATCAATCAAACTCAAATCTCAGTTCTATCTGTACAGTAGTCCAATATCTAATCTCACTGTCCCTACTCAGTTTTGATCGACCCGAGCCGTTTTAGTCAATCGGTCAAACCTAGTCAATTCTGGTCAACTCTGGTCAATGCGGTCATCCTAGTCACCTGAGGTCAATTCGTGCCTAAATTGGGTCCACATAGGCCATTTAGGTCAAGATTGGGTCAAAAGGTTCAAAATTAGTTCAAAATTCAAAATTCCATTATTTAGTCAAATGTCAGGTTCTTTACTCTCTTACGCAACAAGCTCGCCAATTTTTTTGTGGGCAATCCGTATGTTAGATTTGCACAAAATTTTTCAGGTATGTTATAGACTCCTTAGAACTTCCCTCGATATTTAAATCATGATTTTAGGACTTTATTTGATAGTGTTTTTAACTGAGATTTCAGGGACTATGTGTTCTCAGATTCTATATGACAAGCAATGACTGTTTTCCTAATTTGACCTACTTATCCATATTATATTGCTCTGAAATTTGGTAGGCACAAACTAGACATACTTGAAAATCTTTCCATAAAATTTTAGATCAATCCACTGAGGTTTGGCCATTTAATTTAATCTCAGAATTTTCAGTTGGATCACAGAAACTTCTGGGTTTACACTTCCTAGCAGTACATTTTTAAAATTTTCTGTGATCAATCCAGCCGTTGGATTAGGGTAAAAATTTTCATATTTGATCTATTCTATCTAAGCTTTCACCAGGATTTTATTTCATAATTTTAGGACATCATTTACTAGGGTTTCTAGGTGTAATAATAGAGACTGTAAGAATCCCGTATATCATGTGACAGGCAGTCACTTAGTAAATTAACTAACCTACTTCCCAATTTCAGAATGCCCTGAAATTTGGTACACATACTATTGATATATCCAGGGACTTATCTACCAGATTTCAGCTCAAATTGCTTCCATTTGGTCAGTCAACTAATCTCCCACTTTTCTGTTTATGTAAAAGATTATTCTATGATCAAATCCCCTATGGTTTTTGAGTACCTATCAACTCTAATTTCCAACACTAATTTGAGGCCATTCTTTGCTGTTTTCGCAAGAGTTTAGACTCTGGAATCCTGATTAATTAAGTCTCACTCAAAATAGCAAACAACCCTAATCATATTTGCTCTCAAAAATTACTCCAAAACATGGTGTGTATAAGAATGTTTCTGGAAATTTTTCTAAATCCATAATACCTAGCAAACAAGGCATGTTTCCAAGCATACAAAATCTAAATCCCAGAGGCTTTTGGTTTGAGGCTTTTACCCTTTTGTAGTCTCAAGTATGAGGTTCGAAACGCCTTTGGTCTTGGTCCAATCACACACCTCTAAGTACTCCAAATATTGCCTTCAATCTGGTCCCAGAGTTAGTTTTCTTGCATGAACAGTTAAAACAGTTAGTAAGCAGTCCACTTTGGCCCCGTTTTTTACACACTTTCACAATTTATTTGCTATTTTGTATAAAACAAAAGTTAAAGTAGATGTTTCAACGTTTACAACAAGCTATCATGCATCTAAACCGGACCTCAGATGGGGTATGGACCAGCCCTACGAAGTTCAGATCAACACTCCCTTTTCAGTTTTCTGGGTTTGAAACCTTGTGAACAATCCCGTTTCCTGACGGTTTCAACTTTAGATGGCTCCAAGATCCAGCAAACCACTTGTAGGACTTCGTAGAGGGTAGTATAAGCTTCAAAACAAGCTAAGATTCGAAGAATTTAGTTAAGAAATAAAGGAGACATGGATTTATGAAGATGGCTACAGAGATCTAGAAATCCGGAATTCAAACTCAAGAGATGGTTTTGTTGCATGAGGGAGGGCTTGCATGGCCACATAGGGTAACAAGTAGCCATCCACATGGCCTCCAAAGTCTCATGTTTGATGCCTAGTTGGCATCATTCATTGGCCACCCCAAAACCATGGACCAACATGGTTTTTAGCTTGGAAAAACACCAAAAATACTAAAAAATCGAGTGAAATTCTAGAAAAACACACAAAAAAAACAAAGGGGGGGCTCATCTTTGGGCGCGTGGGCCGGCCCACACGCATGGCCCGAGTCCTGCACGGGCTTCCAGCCCTTGCAGGCTGGGCACTCTGCCCACTTGGGGCCTGGGCCGGCCTAGGTCCAACGCCTGGGTCAGCCCAGGTCCCTATATACACACTCTTTTTTTTTTCTTTATTCCCACACACACATGAATATATACATATATATATATATATCCGAAAATTTACATTTTTTTTCTAAAATCATTAAAGTTATTATTTCACCATTTCTCATCAAAATCTCCAATTATACATCATTTTCTCATTTATTTCATTATTTTCTCATAAAAATTGAATAATTCAGCAAAAATTTCATTTTTCTCCCAAAAATTTTATTAATTATCCCAAAAATTTCATAATTATTCCAAAAATTCAATAATCACTTCCAAAAATTATTTCTCTCAAGAAATCTCATTTTTCTTATAGTCTCATGTATTTTCTCCTCAAAATCACATTTTTTTTTCCATTATTTCAATTTTCTCCAATAAATAATTTAAAATTGAAAAAAATTGAAGATAATTCGTGTATTTCATTTAAAATTTTTAAAAATACATATATTGAACCCAAAAATTTTGTGCCCACATAACCCCCCTCAGGGCACTCTGTGCTAGGTAGCCACTCAAAGGTATTGTCCCTGCCCCCAAGGATAATGACTCAATGGTAGAGGATGATGAAAGAATTAAGTACTTGAGCCCTAGGTCTTAGGTTCGATTCTCCTCGGAGGCGAAAGAAAACCCTTGGGGGCAGGGACAGTACCTTTGAGTGGCCACCTAGCACAGAGTGCCCTGAGGGGGGTTCTGTGGGCCCAGGTTGGGGTCGTCACATATTATGTTCTATTCTTGATTTTTATAAATAGTGCTGAAGTTTGGGTTGATAGTAGGTAAGTCTTATCTCGAGTGAAGCTAAACATCAAAAGGGAGATGGGTTATCATGTCCTGGAAGATTGGTTACTCTAAGTAGATTCTATCTCACTGCCTTTTCTTAGAGGTTGTCCTACTAATTCATACAAATAATATATTTTGATTAAATATCAAAATATGAACATATATTTAATTAGAATTATTTATTATTAACTAATATATATATTAATTATCTATTTCATTAAAAATAGATTAAAAATATTTAAAAAATTAATTGTTTAAATAGTTACATTTTAATATATTTTATATATCTTGTGAAGCAAGATGTCAAATCTTACGAAGTTAGAATTTTTTGCACTTGATATTTCGAACAAGAATTATTTATCATGGATTTTGGATGTTGAAATTCATCTTGATGTGATGGGTCTTGGAGATACCATCAAAGAAGGAAATAATGAGTCTTTACAAAATCGTGTCAAGGCAATAATTTTTCTTTGTCACAATTGTCATGAGGGATTAAAAATTGAGTACATTACAATAAAAGATCTAATTGAATTGTGAAAATGTTTAAAAGAGAGATATAACCACCAAAAGACAGCAATTCTTTCAAAGGCTCGTTATGATTAGATGCATCTTCGGTTACAAAACTTTAAAAGTATGAGTGAGTATAACTCCGCGGTATTTAGAATTAGCTCTCAATTATTATTGTGTGGAGAAAAGATCACTAATGATAATATACTAGAAAAAACATTCTCTACTTTTCACGCCTTGAATGTGCTTCTGCAGTAGCAATATTGAGAAAAAGGATTTAAGAAATATTCAAAACTAATTTTTTGTTTTTTTGTGACTGAACAAAATAACTAGTTGTTAATGAAAAATCATGAAGCTCGTCTAACTAGTTCTACTTGATTCCCTGAAACGAATGCAATAGAATCAAATAGTATTAGACATGGAAGAAGTTATGGTCATTGTTGTGGTCGTAGATGCGGTCAAGGGCGACATACATATCGTGGTGGTTATGAAAACTTTTCTCATCATAAAAATAATATCAACCACCAAAAGTGAAAAAAATAATGTAAAGAAAGAAGAAAAAGGAAAAAGAGTATCAAAGAATTTTGAAAATGTATGCTATAGATGTGGTATGAAAGGACATTGGTTATTTACCTATCGTCTGTCAAAGCATCTTGTTGATTTTTATCAAGCACTGAAAGAAAATGTGGAGAAAAATTTTGTTTTCCAAAATGATGACATTAACCAAAGTCCTCTTGACATGCCACATTTAAATATAGTAGATTTCTTTAAGAACTCAAAAGGAAAATGTGACTGAACGAAGATAGATTTTGAGCTTTTATTTTTGTTTGATTATGTATATCACTTTTTGTACATTTGTTTTCAATATGTGTTGCTTTTGTGTGTTTAATTTGGTGTATTTTTTGGCATGTATATATATATATAAGAAAGTATTTCTTACGAATATTTATTTTATTTAATGAAGAAAATATGAATGTTTATGATCAAAATTTAGCTCGAATGAAGATCAAAGATGAAGATATTTATTTTGTAGACAATGCTACGACACATATCATACTTACAAATAAAAAATATTTTTCTCATTTACTTATGCAAGAAGTTAATGTCAACACAATACCTAGTAGTGAAAAACTTATTAAAGGCTCTAGAAGAGCTAATTTATTGTTGCTTGAATGAACAAAGATTATTATAAATCATGCACTACTCTTTACGAAGTCTCGAAGAAACTTGTTAAGTTTCAAAGATATTAAAAAAATGGATGTCATATTGAGACAATTAATGAAGGAAATATTGAATATCCTCATATTACAAGTGTGGTATCGGATAAGAAATATGTCTTAGAAAAATTACCTGTTTTTTCTTTCAGTTTATACTACACGAATATTATAACAATTGAGATAAATGCTACAGTAAACCAAAAGTTCACTGATGTAAACATTTTTAATATTTGGCATGACCGGCTAGGACATCCTAATTCTATAATGATGTGAAAAATCATTGAGAAATCACATAGACATTTACTTAAGAACCAGAAAATTTATAACTCTAGTGAATTCTTATGCGCTGCATGCTCTCAAGGAAAGCTTATTATTAGAAAATCACCAACTAATATCGGAATTGAGTCTCTTGCATTTCTGGAACATATACAACATGACATATGTGGGCCCATTCACCCATCATGTAGACCATTTAGATTTTTTTATAGTATTAATTGATACATATACAAGATGGTCACACGTGTCTTTATTATAAGCTCCTAACCTGGTAATTATAAGATTACTTGCTCAAATAATACGATTAAGAGCTCAATTTTTAGACTGTCCGATCAAGACAATATGTGTTGATAATGCTTGTGAGTTTATATCTCAAGCTTTCAATAATTATTGCATGTCAATTGAGATTATTGTTGAACATCCTGCTACTCATGTTCATACAAAAAATGGTTTAGCAAAATCATTTATTAAGAACCTCTAATTAATAGCTAGACCATTGATTATGAGAGCAAAACTTCTTGTTTTTGTTTGGGGACATGCTATTTTACACATAACAACTCTTATACGTATCAGGCCAATGAATTAGTATAAATTCTTCCCTTTGCAATTGGCTTATTGTGACACTCTATTTTTTAATTTGACATGTAAATTAATTTAAATGAAGATAAATGTGTATGACTATACGTGATTGTACTGTCTACGCATGTACATATGTGTAATTATACACATATATATATTAAAAGTACACGTTACGTTTATAAATTAATTTAAATTAAATTAGTTATTGAGAAAAAATAGTTATTGCATAAAAAATTAAATATTAAGTTGATTCAAAATATACATATATATATATATAAAGAAATAAAGTGTATATAAGAAAGTTGCTAAAAAAATGAATATATATATATATATATATATCAATTGCTTTAATTGTCCAACTATTCACTTCCTTTCTTTATTCTTTATTTTATTTCCCATCTCCAAAACACAGCACAGAACGAAAAAAAAAAAACTAAACAAAAAGAAAGGAAAATAGATGGAGAGAAATCTGATTTTTCGATAGATTCGATGCGTAGGTAAGTCATTTCTCTCAATTCTTGCTATAAAGATGCTAGATAAGTTGAATACTACGAACTTAGGGGGTCTAACTTTTACTATGGGGGATGCTTTATAGTAGTACCCAAAAATGGGGTATTCCCCCACTGTGAATAAAACTCAATAAAAATTATACCAATATACTCTTGGTGATATGTAGATCTTGGATATGTGATTAGTTTTCATTCGTTTGTCTTGTAGACACATGAATAAATATCTAAATTTGAATAACCTTAGGAGGAGCTTTTGGATATATTAAGCCTTAATAAAACTTTGATTGGATCCCTCAGGACTGTAGAGAACGAAAATGTGTACCCATTGACACCAAATTCATGAATTAACAAATGAATTTTTTATGAATGATTGAAACTTGGGTTATTTATTAAAAATTAGAAAAAAAAATTAGAAAAAATATATTTGGAAAGCCTATTTATTTAATTTTCTGTTATAAAAATATGGTATATGAGCAGAAAATTAATTTTAAAGATTATTGAGAATATTCGATTTAACCCGCATCGATACATGTAGAATTAAATGTAAAAAATAAATATATTAGAAATTATTTATAAAAAATAAATTGAATTTGATTTTTGCTCATAAACTAATTTCGTGATAGGATAATTGTGCTGGATCAAAATATACATTTTGGAGTAGATACTGGAAATTGATAGGACAATAATTTTGGTGAGTAATAATTATTTTTGGTATTATGTGAATGATGATATTATGTCAAAACAATTGATTTTTATTAAATAAGAACTGATATAGATGAAAATATATATGATATATAAAATGATGGATTATGTATTACTGGATTTTACAGTAAATTTGGGAGAGACTGATTATTATATCAGGAAATGAAATACATGGCCTGTGGGATAAGTTTTTTTGGTGTTCTATGAGTATTTCTTTATCTTGGTTATTTATATGACATTGTAGATATAAAAATGATTTGAATGTAATCATGCTATTTGTATCGACATTTGTTGCATTTGATTTGTTCATGAAATTGTATTTATACGACAATGTGTTTTAGATTTTCAAGAGTAGATCTTAAATACAGTATCGTTTCAATGGACTGAGCCATGAGGAATAATACTTCTTATGTGATAGTCCATGTGGGACTGCACCATGAGAAGTATCAACCTTTCTCTATTTGATAATCCTCAAAATGATTGTGGACTAGGTGATAATTAGAGGTACAGTCTATTATTGTCCATGCTAGACAAAAATTAAGACTAACTCTACTTTTGAAAGATATGGGTGTGCATGTGTTTTATAAATGATCCATTGAAAATAGCATGATTACTATATTGAATGCATATATGTATAGTTTGAATGTGAACGATGAATTTAAATGTTTCATCTAACTTGATTTTTTACATAGTTATTTAAATGCATCTAAATGCCATAGATAAAGATTATTCACTGGACATATTGTCGTTCACTTATTATCTTCAATATTTTAGGAACATATAGGAAAGGAAAAAGGCTAACACAAGAAGAGTAGACGACTCTTCAACTACTATTGTGTGCAAAGGATTAATGGTTTAGTGGCTTGTGCTTTTGTATAATTATAACTATTACAGTATATGTAATATCACCAAAAGAGATTTGGATCTGTTTATATTTTTTAAGAGTGTAGAATATTATATATTGTGAATTATGAGTTATTACTAATGATAGCATGTGGAATATTACCTGTTATGGACTTATGGATTAATAGTGTTGTTTATCAAGTGTTTATCAAGTGTTGATGTTCCTTTTAGGGGAGACTCTGTTGAAATTTTTGTATGGATATTAAGTAGTTTTGAGTGTAAGAGGCTGACATAATATTATAGACATAGGTATAACGTATATGGTATTATATTTTGGTCGTGGCATCACTTTTATAAAGTAGGTTGCGACAATGTTGGTATCAGAGCCTAGGATTTTAAAAGCTTTAAAAAGATAAAAGTTTTATATGATGTTATATTTACTTATATGAACATTTATATTGATAGCTATTTTAGGCTAACAAGTACCATGAACTTTGATCTTGATGCAGTTTTATTTGCTTGTAAATTTCAATGTTGAAAGGAAAAATGTAATACCCCAGAATTTTGTCAAATAATTTAAAATAAATAAAAATAGGTTAAGTGAATTAATTTTAAAGATTTTAAGAAATTTTTGGGTACAAATTGTGAGTTGACACATGTAAAATAAAATATATTGGAGATATAATATAAAATAGGCAAATAAGACCTTAATTTGATAATTAAATGAAAATTTTAATTTAGAATTAATTATGAAATTTAAAGAGTTACTTAAGAAATAAATAAATAGAAATAAAGTATATATACACATATAGGAATATGAATAAGGTGGGTGCTAACATAATAAATGTTAATACTACATATTATAGGAATATGTATATAGAAAAGTTTATATAATTAAATAAAAATGTAGTATACGTGCATTTATTTAAAATAAATAAAATATTATATAAATATTAATTTATAATTACATAAATAATTATCTAAAAATGAAATATGAAATAAATAAAAATACATGAAAATGAAAAATGTAGATTATTTAATTATGGGCATTAAGAATATTAAAGAAATAGAAAAATATCTAATAAATGCAATATTAAATAATTAGAAAGGGAAAAAATATTAGCAAATCAATAAAATAGAAGGATGTGAGCTAGTTACACAACTTAGAAGGTGAAAGATTGGTTTATAAGTGGCAAAACTCAGATAATAGAAACAATTTGATATTAGAAACTGCATCCAATGGCCAGAAACACTCAATCTTCACGATCTGCAATCCAACGGCTCAGATCAGGCTTGCATCGTGCGTCTAGGAGCACCAAATTGCACAAATCCAACGGCCCAAACTCAATCAGCCAGATCAACGGTCCAGATCGAGGAGTTCAACAACGATC